>LT667506.1:0-85876 GCA_900128745.1 Bathycoccus sp. TOSAG39-1
GGTTGACGCACGGACAAGTGCAACAAATGCTTAAAAACGAAACCGCGTTAGAGTTGCTTCAAGAGCACATAGAAGAAGCGGACGAACGGTTAAACGAATCTTTGAGGGATGTTTTAGGATTATCGAGTAGGAAAAAAACACACGAGAAGAGGAAGAAAAGGAAAGCGATGGATTCAGAGGACGAAGACGAAGATGGGTTTTACGATCGCACGGAAAAGCGAGTGAGTAAGAAAGAAGAAGAGAAGAAGAAAAAGAAGAACAAGAAGAATGAAAAAGCAAACGTCGAAACGGAAACCGCGGCGTCTCTTTGGGAAAAGAAATTAAACGCCGAGTCGACGCTGAAAACATTACAAACATCTCTCGATAAAGCGAAAAGAGATAAAGAAAGTGCTCGCATCGAAAGAGAACGCTTAGATGCCATAGAGGACGTGGACACGATGGACATTTTCACCTCGGACGCCCGAAAAGAGGCGTGTGCGGACACCATCCGACGCTTGACGAAAGCCATCGAAGAAAAGGAGGAGGAGCTGGAACGTCATGCTTCGTTGTTACAAATCGCAGACCCATGCGAGGAGTTCAAACCTGGCACGAAGAAAGGTGACGCGCTCAAAGCTGTCGTCGAGAATGAGAGAAAAGAAAAAGAAAAAGCGGAGCAGAAGCGCAAGCAAGAGTTGATCGAGAAAATGAAAGCGGAGAAAGAGAAGCAAATGAAAGAGCAAGAAGAGAGATTGAAAGTGCAAAAATGGGAGAAGGAAGGGCAATTGTTGGAAAAAAAGTCGTTTACTGGTTCTGGTCGTTTAAGTGCCGGGACGAACACTGCTACTGCTGTCGCGCGAGACGATGAAACAGAGAACAGGAAAATTATCGAACGCGTGGCCGACGAGGCGCCGGTGGTTGTTGATGAAGAGGAAATGATGCCAAAAAAGAAAAATGTCGCCCTTTCGCCATCGCCACCTCGGGAATCCCCACCCAAACCACCTTCGACCGGTACAGAAACGAAAAAAATCAAACTCGACGACCCGGATGATGGCTTCCTCACCCCGGAGCAAGTGAAAGCCTTGGCAGATAAACAAGGCGGCTTTGGCCTCCAAATCCGCAAGAAACCAACACAGTTTCCCAAACGTCCATCATCGACTACAAATCCACGCGCAACTACATCACTCGGTAACGTCAAAACTGACGATGAAATCCGTTCCGAAGCCGAACGTAAAGTCGAAATGGAGATGCGTAATATCATGGGCGGTGGTTACGCCGACCACGACGACGGATTTCAAAGAGACGGCGACGACGCGAAAGAAGACTGGATCGCGCCCGCAAATCAAAGAGGCGACGGTAAAACGAAGTTGAACGAAAAACTAGGATATTAGCCACGGAGACGAGATAGACTACAAATAGACTCATGTGCGTGTATGTGTCAAAAAAAAATCCCCCCCAAAAAAGTCGCACGCACACAAAAAAAGCAGAAGATCTTCTTCCACCAACAAAGCGCCAAAACCCGAACGAAGACCAACAACACCAAAAACGAAAAAACTCTCTCCTTCGTTCGTCTTTGAAGAAATAGCCCCCCCCCCCCTCTCGAAAGTTGGAATCGAAAGAGCAGCGCGATTGCGATCGTCGAGCGGTGGATTTTTCCCCCAACCCCCTTCCCCCCGTTCTTGAGAATCTAAAAACGAATTGATTTTCGAAAGAAATATAAAGAATTCAAAATTCTCTCGTTCTCCTTAACGCGACGCGGGTGACACCATGAACGCCAATCAACACCCCATAGTGGACGTGGACCAACTCCTCCAACTGGATACCTTAGAAAAAGAGCTCAAAGAGGCCTCAGATATCGTCCAAGAGTGGACCACCGAACGCCTGTCCGCCAAAAGAGCGCTGAAATCGCAACACGACGGAGCGATGAAACAAAGCGAACAGTTTTACAAAAAATTGGTGGAACGCGAGCATCAACTGTCCAAACAAGCGAAAGAGTTAGAGGAAGACATGGAAGAGCAAGAACACAAATTAAAACAAATGGAAGAAGAAGCGATGCAAGCGAGAGAATTAGCCTCGGATTTACCGGAACAACTTGAGGATTTGAGAGCGACGGTGAGCGAGGAACGAAGGAAAACGGAGGAGGAAGCAGGGACGGTGGAGAAGTCGGAAGTCAAACAGTTAAAGCAAGTAGAAAGTTTGAGAGTCGCGAATGACATGTATAAAGATCGTCTGGGATTGGAGTTCATGAAAACTGAAGACGATGACATGAAGTTCGTCTTCACGTTGATCGACCGGTTCGAGATGGACAGAGAGTTTTCGTTTACGATTCGCGTGGAAGACGGGTCGAGTCGGTACGAGTTAGTCGAGTGCGAGCCGATGGTGAAAGAGGCGGGAGAGTACATCAGAGAGTGTAACCGAACCGACGATTTGAGCACGTTTATCAGAAAAATGCGGAAGAGTTTCGTGAGGTTGTGCGAGAGCGGTAACTAATTCTAATTTTTGTAAACAACTGTAAACACTTTAGAGAGAAAATTGAAAGCGTCATTACGAACGCACGTCACGTCTGACACGCGCACGCACAAATACAAACACATGCACACAATAAATGCGGCGATAAAATGAAGGCACCGTGCGTTGCTCGACGACACGCCGTCCATCATCACGCGCGCACGCCGCGCGTCGGCGCTTCCCTTCGCAACCGACTCAAATCGAGCGCATCTGCCTCCTCTTCGTCCTCCTCGAATGCGTTGAACACCAACGACGACGACGACGACGACGACGCACAGATTTCCCCTCAAACGCGGGAGCGCTTACAAATCCTCTTCAACATCGACAGTCAAGGTGTAGATACCATGCTGTCCACGTCGGAAGGTCGGGAGGTGACCTTATCTACCGATTCGAAAGTTTTAGTATCGCAACTGCGAGTTTTACACGAGGCGATACCGTTCGCGAAAGAGAACATCGGTGTGCTCTTGGTCGAGGCACCAATACTCTTACGATACGACGAGCGGGCAATTCATGAAGCGTTACGAAATATCGTCCCAAGTGATAACAAGAGCACATCCTCAAAAGACGAGGGTAGTAAAGTTAACGTTGATGTAGTCTCTTGCGAAACGTTGTGTAAAAAGTGCCCTTCGGCGTTTGCGCATTGTTTGCGGTTGAAGTTGCTTGGTGTTCCCTTTAAAAAATGGGAATTGAGTTTACGGGAATGGGTCGAGAGCGATGGGGACGAATGGGCACACTGTTTTACCGCCAGACCGATCATATGTAGCGAGTGGGGATACAAGAAACAGATTGAAAACTATAAACGACAGGATTTGACGCCATGGACGAGGAAGGATAGGGACTCTAATCGAGTGTATAGCGTCGGCAGGAAAAGCGTTCTGTTGACACAAGAGGATGATGATGATGATGATGATGATGATGATGATGATGATGATGATGATGATGACGCTGCCGACGAGTGATGCTTAGTATGGGAATAGAAAGAATGGCTATAGCAAAGCATTAGCCACGTGTACGTAATAAGTATAGTGTACATTAAATGGGTATTTCTACATTTTTTCCGGCATGGGAAGGGGTGATGCGAACACTCTTAGAACAAAGCGTGTCCCATGATATTCTCTGCAATGAGTAGAGAGATTATGCCAATCATAGCCGCTCTTCCGTTTAACATTTCGCTGTTCGTCTTGAAGATAGCAAACTCTCTGCTCTCGTCAAAATTGTCTTGCGTAAACTTCGGCGTGATAGTGCCCAGCGTCACCATGACGATGGCAAACGCAAACAAAGAGAAGTTTTGAGCGTCGATGACGTGCGTCGAGACGCCGGAAACCATCTTGGCCGGGAAAAGCAACTCAAAGGCTTCTTTTTTTGTTATAATTTCACCAGCGACGGCGGAGACGAAACCAACCATCGCCGCGCGCCCGTTGATTAGCTGAGCTGTTTCACTGTTTTTCATTAAGAGAGTGACGTGTTCAGAATTGAAAAGACTTAAGTTAGTTTACATGTTCATGTGGATCAAACAATCCCAGACGAATCCAAACGGCATCGAAACTGATCAAAAGTATAAGCGGTACAACAGTGAAACACTTACGAGAAAATCACGTTGTCCTTTTGCACCGGCGGCGCTTGCGGAACGAAAGAAGATGCGTCTCGAGGGGTGACGACATCGTTTTCGTCGTTGGAATCCATAGACCCGGGAGCTGGCATGGAGGCAGCCGCGCGGACGCGCACGTCGACTTTTTTGGAGAGCTTCGCAGAAGGAGCGTTCGTTTTGAAAGTGACAGAGGCGAATTGGGTGATAGATTGCATTTTTATATCGCGTTAATGTGTGAGTGTGTGTTCAGTTGTAAGAATTTATGACGTCATTTCAATGGTGCCAACTTTTTTTTTTTTAGGCATAAGGCAAAAGGAGCCTTGAGAATGGAATGAGCATAACTACATAACTCTATTTAACTAAAAGAGGTCGAAGACGGCGACAGTCTCGACGTGCAACGCATGCGGGAACATGTCGCACGGTTTTACAGAGGTGAGTCGGTACGTGGGTAAAGAAGATGCTCCGTCTTTTTCGTCGTCCTCTTTTCCGAACAGGATGCTCGCGTCCCTTGCTTGCGTGTCTGGGTTGCAAGATATATATACGATACGTTTTGGACGTAACGTTCGTATTTCGCGGAGGATGTCTTTGGAACACCCTGGGCGAGCAGGGTCGACGATGATAGCTTCGATGATGGAGTCGGCGTCTTCAGAGGTTACATCGTCCTTGTCTTCTAACCCTTCTAATGGGCCAGGTTTGGTTAAATCTCGGACGTAAAATTTGCATTTATCTGATAAGTTATTCATGATGGCGTTCTCGTTTGCATCCATAACGGCTTCTTTGACGATTTCGTAGCCGATGACTTTGGAAATGTTCGGAATCTTATGCGCAACCGTTAACCCGAACACGCCAACACCCGAGAAGAGATCCAGAACAATTTTCTTTTTTTTTGTTGTATCTTGTGTAAAAAGAGGTTTCAAAGCTTCCACCGCAGTATCCACCAATACTTCAGCTTGCGCCGTGTTCGTTTGAAAAAACGACTCTGGTCTCGCGCGAAACTTTAAACGGGACAAAGATACCTCCCACGCGTCGTCGATGACGGACTCTCTTCCGACATCTTTCTCATCGTCGTCAATCATGGTCGTTTTTACCTTCCTGTTACTCTCCGGCCTTCTTCCACTTTTTACATTGCTTTGTTTCCTCCCTCTTCCAGCTTTTTTCAAGTTTGCCACTCGATCGATTTGGACGTGTGTGACGGATTTCACGTTCGCAACAGCTAGCGTTTCCTTCATCATTTCCGCCAATGGGCCAGCTTTCACTGCCGAGTCTCTCGACGTGGATTCAATTTCCACATCAATTTTCCCATTCGAATTCTCGCGGAACGTCGCCGATCGCAAGGTTCCGTTGCCAGTTTTCCTATCGAATGGAGGTAAAGATTTTCCCGCCTTTCGTAACGATTTACTAATCACTTTCAAAGCTTCATTCGCACTATCCGATTGCAACATACACCCGTTCGGTGACGTCACATCGATAATCACATCATGCGATTTCGGAGGCCGCAAACCAATCTTCGAGCCACCTTTTTCTACACTATTGTCTATTCCAAAAGCAAAAGTCATCTTGTTTCGGAACTTCGTCGGCAAATTTGTCTTCAATCCAACCGTCTTCTCTACCAAAGCATTCGCGGCATCCATCCCTAACTTACCATTCTTCGCGAAGGATTCAACTACCATCGTTCGTTTTAGATCCAACTGTCTATCGTACTTCACGTCTTGCCACGAGCAACCTCCGCACGTTGCGAAATGCGCACAAAATGGCTGTTGATAGTTCGTTAACCGTTCGTCGTTTTGCCTCGATACTTTCACGCCAAAAGCGACTTGTTTCTTCACTTGAGTGATTTTGACCAATATTTTTGCGTGCTCATCGGGAGTCGCGCCGGTGACGAGACAAATTCGGTCGTCCGGGAGTCTGCAGACACCCGAACCGTCGCTCGCGATCGAGTGACAGTTCAGCTCGAGAACGGAGTCGACCTCGTAGTTTGTCGACGTGGACGTGGAAGAAGACGCTCTGTGAGCCGCTCGGCAGAATGTAGTCGCGAGTGATGATGATTTATGTGCACTCGTAGATGGCACCGACACTTTTGAAAGCACGCGACGGACGATGAGAGCGTCCGTGGTTACGGCACGCATGGTTTGGATGTGTTTTTTATGCGTGAGCACATTCCTGCTCATAAAATGAGGTCTCTCGCGTTTTTTATAAAAAGAGTTACAAAGCGCTAAAAATTCTACTTTGACTGCTGCTCTGAAATCCACGATCTACGACACATCTATATCTCTCTAAAATGCTACACCTAACCGCGCTGCGAAGGAATTTTTCATCACAAGCCTGGAATGACGTCCAAACCGAACACTTTCCCGACACTTTGCACCAAGTCAACGTTCACATCCGTCATCGCCAACGCCCCTGCTAAAGGATCTCTCACGTCGGCTTGAATTTCCCATGGTTCTTCCCATGGGCCGCCACCGACTTCAAGACAGGCTGTGGAACCACTCGATGCATTTTCGAATACAGGAATTCGAATATTCTTTTTGTCAATTTTGTACATGCTGACGGTCATATCACCTGAAAACGTTTCACGACACAAAGGTAACATGCCGGTTTCGGTATCCGGTGCAGGAGCACGAAGCACGGTGGTTTTACATTTGGACAAATCGTGTTCGCACGTGCCAGTAATAAAGCACTCGTACTCGTCCCCTTTCGCGACAACTTCCCAACTACCCCAAGGGTGCACTTTCCATTCAAATGTCGTCGATTTGACGAGAACGTTTTCACCCACATACGAACTGTTTGTTTTCGTCGATTTACTCGCGCCGATTGGAGTGAACTGCACGAACAAGTCACCAAAGTGAACGGCAATCATGCCGACGTCTTCGTAAGTGCCTGGCGAGATAACTACCCCTCGATTCGCACCAGTGCACGCAACAGACAAATCTGAATAGTGCGGGAACGAATTACATTGCATCCAAAACCATTTACGAGGGAAACCTCCGCCGCCCCAATTCTTCTCGGCGTAGAAAGGGGCATCGATGAACTCTGTTCTCTTACCGTCACATTCTATATACCCAGTCGCTAGCGCATGTGCAAATAATATCTGATAGTGTGGTTCGAGCAGTGGTAATGAAGTCAACCATCCCGCAGGCGAGACACCAACGTCTTCCTTATCTTTCCCCGTCCCGTTCCCAGACCCGTATGTTTTCAACGGCGTCACGTCGATGTCCCATTCGATGTAATCTAAAACCGCAGAGTCTTTCCACGGTGAGTCTATATTCCCGATATCGTTTTTATTACTTTCGCTTGTGCATATGTATCCCGCGTGTTTCGTCCCTCTATCGCTGACTCGATAAAACTCCCTCCTATTTGTATCTAATTTTGGCTTCTTCACTGCGGTGTCAAATTCTAACTGTAACGCCAACTCGTGTGCTTCCGCCTTGAAATTTTCTCGTACTTTACGACTTTCCTTATATATATACTCTCCATTTGGACCAATAATCTGCGCTCCTGCTGAATGCCTCTTCGAATTTTCGTCATCTGGGTCGTACACGTGGTAAATCAAACTCACCGATTGTTCTCGGGAAATCGACAGGCGGAAATACCACCCTTCGAAGAAGGATTGACTTTTGTTTCGATTCGGATTTACGTTGCCCCGACGATGATAGCCAGAGTGAGGCGCAGGAGTGAACTTTGGCGCGCTGCCGTTGGAAGAGGATGAAGAAGAGACGGAAAAGGCCGAACGCATTGCGCAGGTGTTGAGAGAGTACACTATTTTTAGGAGATTCGAGTGAAAACTTTGGAGCTATGTCGGATTGGCAAAATTTTTCGCGGCAAAGCGTACAGCGCGCATCTTCTATATTCACAATGTCTCTCTAGAATGACTCTCTCTCTCTCTCTCTCTCTCTCTCACTCACTCTAAGCAAACATAATATGAGTGCAATGGTTTCTGCTGTCAAGATGGTGAAACTCTAAGCATTTGAATCCCAATACCCGTGGAACGTGTACGGAATATGGTACGACGATTCGGCTCTGTACACTTCTTCCATAGTCTCTGCAGCGAGAATGACCACATCGCTCGCGTGACGATTGGCAGCATACTCAACGAACAATAAATACCCATCGTCTTCTTTTTGAGCATTGATTTTTGGGACAAACGCGACTTCGGCAGGGAAATATCCAGGCTTGGATCTGTATTCAAGGTGATTGTTGTTGTTCAACCCTTGTGTGGCTACTTTTTGGATTGTATCAAAATAACCGCCGCCGCTTTCGCCGAAACATAAAGTGAATATGTACTTAGGCATTGCTTTCGTTTTCGCGACACTTTGCGTCCACGTCGTTGACAAAACCGGGAATTCCATCGGTTTCGCTCCATCGCCACCAATTTTCGTTTGCGATAGAACTTTCTTCTCTTTGACTGATAAACACACATCGTACAAGTGATTATACTGTTTCGACGTCCACACGGAATTGTACATGTCCGAGAAATTCTTCTCTAAATCTGGTCGATCACCTTCTAGTTTGCACACCAACGCGTGAATATTCCCTTGTTCGTCTTCGTATGCCCCGGCGTTGTGGTAAGAACTAAAGTTTTCAACATCCACCTCCATCACGACGCTTAAATCTGATTTGCGCATGGCGACGATACGCGTCTTCGCGTTTGCATCATACGAAAACGAGTGACCAAAACTCTCCACACCAATCAACGCAGGCATGATTTGCCCAGCTGTCGCTTTCCACGGAACGACGACAAAAATGATGTAATTTTCCGTATCACAGGCGTCGTGTAAGAGATAAAACCCGAGCGGGTCCGGCAAAGGCACGCTGGTGGTTTTCAAAACCTCCCCACTCGGTGAGATCTTTGCAAACCTATGACCCAACGCCGGCGGCTTTGCTAATCCCCACGCGTACATGAATCCATCGTTCGCGTCCACTTTCGAATGCGCGGCAAATCCCATCGGAAAACCACTCAAATCGCCGGTGAATTTCTTGGTGTACTCGCCTTTCGTCTTCAAGGTCTCCCTATCAATCTCAATCGGTGGCCCACCTTCACATAATGCCAATAAACTTCCATTAAACATCACTGGACTGGTATTCCCAGGATTCGTCGGAAATTTTCCTAAATTATCCATGATGTTCGTCGCTTGCGTCCACGCGCCTCTCGCACCGACTAAATCAGCTTTACCTTTCGCCGCTCGCAACTCTTGCTCTTTATACCGTTCCGTTTCCACCATCGCCGACCGCATCGTGAATTCTCCACTCTCTTTATCAAATCGCACCTCGTGCATGCACCCATCTCCATCGAACCAGTGCGCGTATTTTGTCGATCCTAATCGACATCTTCCTGGCCCAAGTCGGTATAACGTGCCTCCTTTCACCTCTTCAGGCACCTCTCCAAACACAGTTTTACATCGAACCGCATCAAAACGGTTTTCGATCGGTTCTAATCCACCACGCCACGGATATTCGAGTATTGCTCGTTCGATGCGTGCAGGTGGTTTCAATTTGCCGGACGAAGGGAGAGGGACGATGATATCGTGCGGTGATAAGAGTTTTGTCGAAGTCGTCGACGTCGACGATGCGCAAGGAAAATGCGCGCGACGACGACGACGACGACGACGACGACTACAACGTCGACTGGATGGTTTTGAAGAGGAGGCCGATAGAGAAGAGTGCAACCTTCTGTCTTCCAGCGAAATGCCCGAACAAGAATGATATAACGCCGTTGATTCGACCGACATCATCGCGTATAGTTTGTGACGAAATAAAAAAGGGAAACCGCCGTTGTTAGCTTGCTTTTTATATAATAATTTTTAATATATCTTGTCTGATTAAAAAATGTTTGCGTTACGTACTCTCTCTCTCTAGTAATTAGTAGTACTGCGGTTGCGGTGCGTACCCGTTCTGATCACCCATGCCACCACCGAACTGGTCCGCACCACCCATGCTACCACCGAACTGATCGCCGCCAGCACCCATTGGCGGCGGCGCCGGCAATGCTGCTGGCATCAGTTGCGCATACAGATTCTGTTGCATCTGCTCTTTCTCTTTGTTCAACTCTTCCTGCTTGTTCTCGATTTGTTTGTCGATTTTATCTTGGATTAATTCATCAACTTTGGTGGAATATTCTCGAACGACTTGAATCATGTAGGGCATGACGTATTCCGAGAGCCCGTTCATCCAGGCCTTTTCGAGGACGTAATCCGGTTTGAGCAAATCGTAACACGTGCATATGCACGCGGCAAAGCACTCTTTTTTACCCTCTTCAATGAAGAACTCAAGGAGTTCTTCCGCGATGTCGCGTTCACCGGATTTGGCGGCGCATTCCATGGCGTCTTTGAACAAGTTATCTCGTTTGGATAAAGCGATGGATTGTCGCCATCTTTTGTTCCGTTGGTAAATGTGACCGGCGATTCTGCGGAATTCAATCAACTCGTGCTTTTCACAAGAGACGGCTAAGGAAAGCTGGTCGCAGTTATCGTATGTATCGATGGACGTTCTCAATGACTCAAAGTCTTCTTCTTCGATCGCAAGCTCGTTGACAGCATCGTTGACGGCAGCTAAGTTCGCTGGTTGAACCGCGACTAAATATGGTTTTACCAGCGCTAATGCCTCGAGTTTCCGCATCAAAGCGACGACTCGTGCGTGGTCGACTCTAGATTGTAAGACAACGAGGAGATCGTTCAGCTCTTTCGGATGTTCAGATAGATAGAATCGGATCGCTTTGTAGTAAACATCGACATTGGAGAGTTTGGCGCACACGTCCTTGAATCGGATGTGCTCCCAGGCATCTGGATGTTTCATCATGACTTCGGCGGCATTGTCGTATTCGTCGTATTGCACATACAAGAAACAGAGCTCGTCCCAGGCGTGAACTTCTTCGCAAACGCGGATGAGCTTCGGAATGTTGATGCGTTGAGAGAACAATTTCAAGTGCTCGTGTAATTTCTCTCGCTTGTGATAGGCGTACAAAATGCCGAGTTCGGTGAAGATGCCCATGTGCGCTCGATCGAGACCGATTCCGGCTTCCATCAATTGAATGAGCTCCTCAAAGTTTCCACGTTCTTGGTAAAAGTCTGAGAGCGCTTCTAATTCATCCGCTTGGAGGATGATATTTAAGCCGCACAATTGCGCGAGCTTGAACTCTTCCTCTTCCACGCACGCGAAGCAGACTTCTTTCCACGTCTTGGGGATATTCGCTTTGCGTGCGGCTTCCACGGCGGCTTGGAATTGACGCAACCGGACCAAAGTGGAAGCTAACGCACTCCAGTTGGACAAGGCGGTAAACAACACCTTCGCAGCTTCCAACAAGTTTTCGTCGAAACAACGGTCGCCAACTGTTTGTAAATTCGCCGCGTTTGGTTTGGAAAGAAAATCTTCCAACGCGGAGAGTTCATCTGTTCGAGCGTAGGCATACACGATTTCTGTGTCCACCTTCGGGTCCTTCAAACTCTTTCGTACCATCAACAAATACTGCACCATCGCTTCGTACTCGTCGTATTTTCTCGCGGCTTCGACGACATCATCGAAGGTGGTGATATCTTTTGCCTTGATCAAAGAAATAATTGCCGCCTTGACGCCTTCTTTGCCACCTTCCAACAATTGTGCTTTCCCAAGCTGGCACCAAACCTCTGGCGTGTCCACGCGCTCGGCGTATTCCATAGCTCTTCCGATATCTTCGAAAGACTCTATCAAAATGTTCATCGCGTCCACGTGTAAGTTGAATTTCTTGTAAATCGCCAAAGCTTCCTCGTACAACTCGTTCCCAGCCGCGATTTCGCCAACTTCTGGGCCGTTGAAATCGTCCAAACGGTTCACATATTCCATTACTCTCGTTTTGTCTGCTTTGATGGCGGTCAAAATCAACAAGTTTTGCAAGTTTGGATTGTTCGAAAACGCGGAAGTTTGCAGAACAATCTTCTCCAACAACTCGATGAGCTCCTCTGGCATTTCCGCAGTCATGAAAGCTTTGACCGTAACTGAAACTTCTTCTGGGTTCTTCGATTCAGGCAACGCGGTAGAGACAACTTGGTCGATCAACTGGCGTCTGTATTGATTTTCGTCCGTCAAAACTTTCGCCCATAACTCCGGTTCCATCCTAGAAACAACGTATCGCGCTTGAACTTTGAACATAGAATTTGTATTCGTGCAGTTGACGAGTTCATCGTCACACTTCCCTAACCTATACGCCACACACGCCAAGTTTGGATCACGGCGTTCGCAATATTTACCGACAACCGAGTGTTGATAAAACTTGTTCGTCATCAAAAAGTGTTCTGGGTTGTTGTTAGAATCAACGAGCATTTTGCCAAGCGCGTTGTGGACTTCCGGATCTTGCGAACCTTCGTTGACCAAATGTTCCAAAAATTCCGAGAGCATTTTCAAACGGTTTCTCTTTTCGACTTCTTCAACGAGCGGGCCAACCGGTAACAAAGAACGCACGGACAAAATTAAGTTCTTGATGAACTCCTCGCTGCACTCCAAATCGAGCAACGTGCCGACGACTTTAGGAGCGTTCTTCGGGTTGACTTTTTGTACGTATCCTTCGATGTACCTCAACATGTTGTTGTTGTATAAGAAGGTGGTCAAATCGGAAATGAACTCGAATCGGTCGCACACGTTAATCAACGGTCTCGCGTCAGGCAATTTTGCCTCCATCAAAAACAGTTTCACGCGTTCTGGATCGTAAAAGTTACTCTCTCTCGTGACTCGTTCAACTTCTTTGATCTGTTGAATCTTTGAAGCCGCTTCGATGTATCTAAAGTGCACCTCTTTGTTCTCGGAAGTTTGTAACAACGCGCCCAAGTAATAGAACAACCCTTCGTTTGAATCACGTTCTTGAAACAACGACATGATCTCCTGAACGCCGAGTTGTTCGGTATACTCTTTCGCAATTGTCACCGCGACTTGTAAGTTCTGCTTCAAGTTGGCATTCAAAAGCTCTTTCAAGCACTCTAACGCCCATTCTTTCGATAACGTACCGAAAAACTCCACCAATGCGTTCGGTTCAATCGCGTGCGTCGCGGAAACGCAGCGTTTCAAATCACTCAATTCCGTGTAGTGTTGTAACGCGCGTCCGTACAAACCAGCCTTCTCGCACAACTGGGCGATTCTCGGGCGATCGTAGTGAGACAATTTCCCTTGCGCTAAAATCGCGTCAGCAACGTTCGGGTACGTGACTAAGTTGATTTCCAAAACCTTCGTTTGTAACGCAGCTTGTTCTTCGTTATCGTCCTTCAAGATATCGAGTAACAATGACGTCGCCTCGCGAATCATGTTACGTTGTAAGAATAAATCCGCCACACTTTGCATATCCAACGGCGGTGGCGTCATTTTTGAGCATCTCTGTGCCAAGGAAACCGCGGAAGGCGGGTCGGACATCATCAAACTTTGCAACATTTGCATGTAGTTCGGCGTGTAATTCACGCGTTCACAATACGCCGTGAGCGTCTCAAAATCGCCTCTTTTCGCCAACTCCGCGCACACTTTCGGATTACACTGTGCTTTAGAGTATAATTTTAAAGCCATGTCGCTATCGACAGGGGATATGGCATCACCCAACTCTTCGCTCGGTTCCAATTTATCTTCCGCGAACCATTGGTCGATGAGCTGTTTCTTGTTTTGTCTCAACACCAATTTTGTTAACTCAACGGATTCAATTTTGTTCAACTTACCCATTTGCAAACACGCGCCAAAATATTGCAACGCCGGCGGAGAAGACCCCGGTTGTTGCGGCGCTTGTTGAAACTTTTGAATGGTATTCATCGTTCTCAAGGATCCATATTTTGCAGCCAATTCGGCGGCTCCTTTGAAATCACCCGAGTTGAACAACGCGTCAAATCTCGGCGTGATCAAAGCCTCCGCACCAGGTAACGACGCTCTTCCAGCGATAGATAAAGCCAACTCCATGTTATTCAACTGCTGAGATACAAACGGCACCACTGCGCTTTCGTTAATCGTCGTCAAAATGACTTGCCCTCTTCTGTTGATGCAATAAATCCCACCCGTCTTTTCCGAAACGCACGCGATAAACACAGGATCATTCGAAATCTTATTCCTATACACCGCGGTCCCGGTCTCGATATCGTTCACAAACAACAAACCGGCTTTCGTGACGGTGTAAATCAAACCGTACTTTTTCGAGATTTGCATGCTTACCGGGAAATCGTCCGTGTACTCGGGTGGGAAAAACATTTCCGTCTGACACTTTTGAAACGCGTTCGTGTTCCCTGGTTGCATCCCGAGTTCAATTACGTGCATCTTCGATTGGACGCTCGCATCACCAGGATTGACCATCTTTTGCGTGAAAGCTACAATTTGACTCGCTTTCGCGTTTCCGGGCACGTGAAACGTCCCAAACGACGCGCCGTGCGCTTCCAACGCCTGTGATCTCTGCTGCGCCATGGAATACAACTGCATATTCCCTTTTACCAACGCAGGTCTTGACGCATCACCCGGTGCGATCCCAATCAACGCAAACCACTGCATGTCTTGACTCGCTTTGTACGAAATAATTTGAGATCCAGCCAAATTCGCTGTTCGATCAAACACCTTCTCCGGCGTGGAATCCCCACTCATCGACCAGTGATACACCGACGTATTCGTCACTATTCCTAACATCGTTGCGTCCAGCCACTTCCAGAAAACAACCGGCTCGTCCATTTGATGACTCTTCATTTTCGCTTTTTGCTCAATGTTGAATATTTGCAAATGATCTTTACCACCGCTCTCTGCCGTGCTTGCTTTCAACGCGATTATCCTTTGCTCTGGGTTCATGAGCGCCGAATCGGCAGTAATTGGTCGTTTCAGCGGTTGCGATGGCGACGCCACGTCTACGATCACCACCGCGTTCGCCGTTCCCGTTTCTCTCACGCAAATGTACTTTTCCGATTCCATCGTCACGTTCGTGAACGAAATCATCGCCGGATTGATGCCCAAAGACGTGAGCTGAGACGTCGCGATATCGACGCGGACAAAAGAAAGGAGATCGCGTCAGCGTTCGAGGAGATGCATAAAAACGTCCACCTCCCTTTTTTCTCGCGCGAAAAGACGCGGAAGAGAAAAAGAAAGAAAGAAAAGAAAGGGAGAGAGAGAGAGAATCAAAGAACGCGCGATCGGGCACCCGGATTGGTCAATTCATCGTCTCGGCAAATTCGCTCTCGAACGGAGAAAAAAAAACGTCCAAAGAAATCCTCCTCGTCGTCGTCGCACCTGCACCGCCTCGCTCGTCGTCACGGGGGACGTCGTCGTCGACGCCATCTCGAGCTGCCGTCTTTTTCCCGCCCAACAACACGAGAGAAAGGATGGTGACAAAGACCAACAAACGGTGACAAATTTTGAAGACGAGAATCGGCACACGACGACGACGACTTTTTTTGTTCCTTTTTTTACAAGTCAAAAATGCCGTTAGATTTTTTTTACGCTTTGTGTGAAATAAACTACCTATACGTCTACCTGCTACGCGCGCGCACGAAGCTCACCTCTCTTCGGCTTCACGTTTGCCACCGCCGTTCTCGTCGTCGTCGTCGTCGTGGCCAGCGTCGTCGGAGTGACTTTCCACGGATTTAATAACCTGCGTGGCTTCTTTCATTTTCGATTTCTTCGCCCGGGAGTGCAACTCGCTCGGCGCCAAACACCGCTTCTCGCAGCCGCAGGTTTGACCGACCGAGGCGATGCAGATGAGATCTGCCCTGGCAGATAAGGCTCGCGCAGTAGATTGCGCGGCGCCTAAGACCTTAGGTTGCGTGGCTCTTAAATGTGAGGCTTCTTTTTCCAAGCTGTCGTATTTTTGAGGCGCGTGGAGTTTGATGTAGCCAGCCTCGTCGAGCGCTCGGAGCATGTCGTGTTCGAGTTGGAAGGAGTGATGAGGGTCCTCGCCAAATTCGCGAGAATTTTTGTAGAGATCGGCCATATCGTTTTCGAAGTAGTGCCAAGCGCTGCCTCCAACGCATCCACCTCCGGCGGCGCCCCAACAGCCACCTAAACCAATACCGTACACGTCCACGGATTCACAAAGTTGAATGGCGAGGAAAACGGCGAGCCAACCGGAGGAAGGAGACCCTCTTCCCGGATATGCTAAACCTCTTTTCGCTTCGATGCGTTTGCGCAAAGTGTCCAACAAATCACCCGCAGCTACCGCTCCACGCTGGTCTATGCGAACGACGTTAACGTCTGGTCGTCGATTTTTTAACTCCGAAACGACACTGTAGAACTCCTCACCGTCGGTTCTAGACACGAGCAACGTGGAGTTCCATTCGAGTGGAAGTCGCGCGAGGTTATACACTGACGCTCCGTATGCTTTAGTCCATAAATTATTTACGATTCGATGCGTCGTTTTCGTCCCGACATACTTTTCGAATCCTAAAGTGGGTCCGTTGTTCATGCGAAACACCGTATCATGGCTATCAATTTCCTCGCCGGACTCCCGGAGTAAATTTCTTTGCGAGTTTCCAACTAAAGCACATCTTTTGTACTCCGGAGGCGGCGTGGCGTCCGGTAACATCTCGTCCACTACCGCAGAACGAAACAAAACGTTCAAAACGGCGGTTGAATTTTGGTCTGTTTTCTTGCCGCCTTTGACGTTTTTGTTTGATCTTCGAGTTTTGCGCGCAGCGTATTTAGCGAATCTGTCTTCCCATCCCATATGCCCTTCTTTTCTCTCCACTAAACCAAACACGTGCGGCATCGCTCTCTCGGATTCCACCGTTCTCGCGAAGTAGTTAATCACGTCTTTCGGGTTTTTCGTTTTCACTTGCACGCCTTCGACGATGGTTGGCGTCAATTTTCTCACCGCTTCTTCCCACTCTTCGCTGTGTTTTTGCCGTTCATCTGGCGTCCACTTTTTCTCACCGCTTCTCTTCTCGCCATTCAACTGGGGAATTTGCAATAACTCGTCGATCCACGCTTCGTCGATTTTCTTATCTTCCGCTAAAATCTCGTTTCTCGCTTCTAACAACGCTCTTTTAAATACTATGGATAAATCCGCTTCATTCGCCGCGCTTCCGACGCCGTTAAACGCTAGTAAATCGGGATTTTTCTTCGAATACGCAATTTCCCTCTCCGTCGCTAATATTCTCCTCCTCGCTTCTGTTTGAATAACCCCTGTTGAATCTAATGATCTCTCATCCGTCCCGGCCTCAATCGCCGCCGTCATCACCACCGTCGCTCTATCCATCCACAACAATCTCTCCGCCGCCAATTTCGCGGAGCATTGGTTTGCGACCTTATCTCTATTCGCCCATGCCTCTCTTTTCAACACGAGGACTTTCTTCTCCAACTCTTTCCTATACTCTGCTAACTTTTCGCACGACTCCATGCCTCTCGGTAACTCCTGTCGTTGACATCCGTCGCCGCCGTATTCTAACGTTTTCTCGCACTCTTGTTTTTCCGAAATAGCCGTTTGTTCGCTCACTTTATACGTTTTCAGCTGTGTCCGTAACTTTGCCAGTTCCGATGCCATCGTCTTTAACTCTTTCGCCAGTGGATCTTCTCTGCCGTTGTTTTTCTTCGCCAGCGCGCGCTGCAGTTCCTCCACTTCCGCCTTTTTTCTTTTCAGCTCGATTTGTATCGCCGAGTCTCTCACCCTTCTTTTGGACGAGGTTTGCACATCCTCCTTTTCCCTTTCGTCGTTACTATTATATTTAAACGCGAGTCTCGACGGCGCGTCAATGTCCTCTTCTTGGTGGAATTGGTCCTCGTTTGTCCTCGAGGATCTCATCATCATCATCGCGTCGTCGTGCATCTTGTGGTGCGCGTGCGCGCATTTTTCACGTTCGGACACCGAGCTCCCGAGCAGAGACGCGATGACGCACGAGAGCACGATCAGAAGCTTGCGGTCGGTGCTCGTCGCGTCCCACCATTTCGTCGAAACACCAACGACGCCTCCTCGTCCTCCGTTTCTTCTTCGTCCTCCTCCTCCTCCTCCTCCTCCTCCTCCTATGGTTGATGGTTTCATCATCATCGTCCGAATTTGACTCTCGTCGTTTTGTGGGAGTATCGTCGTCGTCGTCGTCAAACCGCGCGTTTTGTTCTAGACAGACGACGACGGAGAGAGAGAGGGAACGCGGAGAGAAAGAAATGCACCCCGCGAAAGCTCGAAAAGGAAGAGACGACTTGCTCGTCAAAAAACGATATATACAAGGAGGAAAGAATGATTTAAAGGGAACTTTTCTTTAAATATATAGATATTTTAGGGTTTTATACATATCTAGGGTTTAGTTTACTCATCTCCCCTATATATAAAAGGAGAGAGCGCATAGAAAACGGAGCGACAGAAGAAAGACACATGATGAGAGCCTCCCCGTCGTCGCTGGACGGATGGTCGGGGCACCGAACGACGACGAGGACGACGAAAGCCGCCGCTTCACCGACGAGGCGTTCGAGAAGCTTTACGGAGAGACAGCACCATCGTCGCGGCGTGGTGCGCTCGGGGACATTTTCTTCTTCGCAAAGCGGGACCCACAAAGACGAAAAAGATAGATACGGGAAGAAAACGTTGTCGATTGTGCCTGTCGAGCGACGACGCGCGACGAGCGCGAAAGCGTCTGCGGGTGGGACGAGCGAGGAGATGGAAAAGACGACGGACGAGACGACGACAGAGGCGAACGCGAAGCGGAAGAGCACAGGCGCGACCCCTTTGTTAGTCGTGAACTTGGAAAAAGGAACCGTGAAAATGGCTAAAAATCGAAAGAAAGACAAGGCAAAGTTGCAAGGCGTGCTCGCGACGGCGGTGAAACGATCGGAGGTGAAATTAACAGACATGGGATCGGCGAAAATAGGCCCACTCGACGAGGATGATTGCATGGACGCGACGAATTTAGTCATGGATTTGTTCTTCAAAGTAAGACCTCAAGATTTTTTAGCGAGGAAGAGGTTGGCGAAGGCGCAGTCGGATCGAGTGTACGCCGGGTTGTTGGACGGCGTACAAAATGCTACTGATAGAGTGTTGATTGCGGCTAAAGTTGGGTCGAATTTGGTTGGTATCGCTGAAGTGTCGTTACCAAATGGCGATAGGTTTGGTGCGGAGAGTTATAGACCGAAAGCGCCAGCGGATAAACCGTATTTATCGGACGTCGCCGTGGCGAAGACGCAACGAGGGAGAGGGATCGGTAAAGCTTTGGTGTTAGCCGCGGAGGAGACGATGAGAGAGATGGGCGAGACGGTGATGTATACGCACACGAAGGTCGATAATGAAGGGGCACAAAAGTTGTTCGAGAAGTGTGGGTACTCGGAGCCGGATTGGGCGAAGAAAGGGTTGACGCAAGCTCAAATCGCGCAGAGAAGTACCGAGTGGAATCCGTTCGCCGCCGTCGGATTGGTTGAGGTGGGGCACTTCATGTTGGAGAAACCGTTGGCTCCATGAGACATTTTCTATTAGCGAGCGCGAGCTTTATCAATACAAATACTATGCTCGAAAGCAAAATCTACGTGTGCTACCGTTTCGTCTTCTTTTTTTTCTTTTTTTCTTTCTTCTCTTTCTTCTCTTTCCGTTTCCCAAGAGTAAATTCCTTGGCGGCATCATATTTTAACCTCAATGCGTGAATCACGCACGACCCAGCGCCGGTTTTACGAAAGTCCGGGTGCAAGTTGGATACGGGGACCTCCGCGCGATCGAAATCGTCCTTCGTTGCTTCGGTGTAGAACGTCGTTTCTGCTAACGGGTGACCAGCAGGATACCGGCGAACGTTGCCGATGAGAATCAACGTCTCTCTTCCAGCCAAACTTTTCATCGTGTCTACGAACGCTTTCCATTTACTCGTATCGTTGCCGTAAACAACGTCCGAGGCGAGGATAAAATCTGGATGCCTAGTTAGCTCGAGAATCTCCCGGGCCTCGCCAACGCCCCAGACGAGTTTCTTCGTCGACGACCCTTCTCCGGCGTTCTTCCTCATGTTCTTCTTGAGGAGCGAGAGGACGTCGTCGTCGCCTGTGAATGAAATCGAATGAGAAACCCAATAATGTCAGTCATAAAACTCGATCACTCAAAAGAACTGGAAGAAATGCATGCAAAAATGTACGAGAGCTACTATCAGACGCATCCGTGGCAAATTGAAGGATGTTGTCAGCGAAACTCCCCGGTGACTTTTCAGTCAACTCTTTTGTACGCTCTCTCTGAAACTCAACGGCCACGAAATAAGACCTGTCGAGGGATTAACCGGAGCGAAAAGGAAGAACGATAAAACGAGACTTATTAAAGCGAACGAAAGAGAAAGATACGCACCGTCGGTTGCGATGACATTTGCGCCAAGTTTCGAAGCCACTATAGAAGGCAACCCAAGCCCGGCGCCAAGCTCGACGCCTACTCTTCCTTTACCGAAGAATTTGTCACGCGCGTCCGTATTAGGTGTGATGAACCCATCTTCTCCAAGTTTTGCCCATTTCGTATCCTTGCTGCAAAATTCGTACAAAGAAACGGTTGAAATTCTCGATATCCATTCAGCGAGGACTCTCGAACCTTCCCAAAGAGCCACGCCAGTGTTTTGGCGTCCAAAACCGCCGCACGAATCGTCTACTCTGTCAGTTTGCTTGGACGCGTCGTTCGATGGCGTCGCTGAACGTAGCTTAAGCTCTGAATTGCCAACTAACCCGAGCGCTGGGAAAGAAATCTTAATCGTTCTTTTTGAGTGGAGAAGTTCGCTCAATTTTTCGTACTTGTGAATGTCTCCTCCAGCTCTTTCGAAAGCACCGAGAAATTTAAGCAATTCTTGAGCATTAAACGTGCCCAAAATTTCTGCAGCCCGTTTGGCGATTATCTTCAAAACCTTCTCAGGCGTATGCAGGCGTTTTGAAAACGCTTCCATAACGTTTGCGAGATCTCGTGCGTTGAATTTGTCGATACATGTTTTTTCGCGCAAGTCTTTGTGCGCGGATTCAAAGATGTCTTTCGCCCTTTCGTTCGTGGCGACATCGGGAATGCCGAATGAAAAGGCCCATAGAATCATAGAAAACGATCGCGCATCGGTCTTATTCTTGAAATATGACGATGATGAAGAAGATGCGTTGCTGAAGTGCGTTTTCGAAAAGAGCTCAAACATAGATTTGATTCCGGTATCCTCGTAACCAACAACGTCGCCGATTTTCGCGAGTGACCAAAGAATGGTAGACGCCTGTCGCCCGTTCATATTTGCGATGCTGTTTGACTGTTCGAGTCCATTTAATATATCATTTATGAACATCTTTTGTTTATCTGCGATTTTCACCAACAATTTCGGAAGCTTTGCGAGTGACCACAAGACGTTCGCGATTAATCCAACCTTACTGGTTTCGTTGTCGTCGTCGTCGTCGTCGTTCTCATTACCAATATTTTCCGTGTACGACGCAATTGATCTCGTAAAAAATTGACAGGTTTCGAACGCCAATTCGTCGTCCTCGTCGTCTTCATTATCAATACTGTTACTATCGTTTATTAAACCGACACCTACCATTACCATCGACAGCTCGTGCACGTTCATATTCTTCAAAACACTCCTCGTCAACGTTTTCAACTTGAACAAAAATTTGGAATCTTCTGCGCACTGGTTGACTTTCGCGAACGCTAAAAAAGTATTTGCGACGTGCCTAGATTCAAACCGACCTTTTATGGTCTCCGATATGAGCATATTCTTCAAATCGTGCGCCATTTTGTTTACTAAAACCTCTCTTCCGTTATTATCGTCTTGTGCCGCTTCGTTGAACTTTGCCATCGCCCACGCTATGTTGGCGAATTCCTGCGCGTTGAATCGTTTCGTTGGAGGCCCAGAAGTTCCCATCTCTACCGCATTCGCTATACTTTTGTTTAAGTCGCTTTCTTCGTCGACTATCCAAACCATTCGTACCATCGTTATCTTCGCCAGTGACCAACACACATTCGATATACCTTGCGTTGTCCATTCGTTACGAAAATTGGATGTCGCAAACATTCTTTGTAAAGGCTCCTGCATTCGAATAATTGCCTCGTCAACACAACTGTTCCCATCTCTTCTTTTAGCGTCACCACAAATCTTCGCCGATGCCCAGAACAAATTCGAAATCTCTTGCGCTCCGAACACGGTGTTCCTCCTTCTCTCGAGCACCAAATTCGCAATCGTTTCCAAAACACGCGCCGTCTCTTCTTCCAGCCCGTCGACTCGAATCAATCGCATTTTCCCCACGGCCCATAAAATCGAGCTCAAATGTCTCGGTTCCAGTTGGTTCGTATTCGAGCGGAGTAAATTTTTGCATCTTTTCAGCAAAGTTCGCAGCGTTTCTTCTTCATGCCCGGCGGCTGTCGAGACGCGAAGATGCGTTTTCGCTAAACGAGAAAACGCCGTGGAGGCGTTGATGATGTTGAATTGGTGGCTCGATTTTTCGATCACGCGAAGAATATGCGCCGGCGACGAAGAATTCGACGAGCACAGGTCTTTGTTGATCCGCTGGTTCGCGGACATCGAGCTCTCGTCTTCTCGTCTTCATGCGTCGTTTTTTTTAGAAGAACTGGGGAAAAAATGCTTCCGATTTTCTCCAAAAAAGAAGTGCTCTCCTCGGAAGGAAGGTTCTTCACCGTCGTCATCGGAACACGCTCTCTCGAACGCCACCACGTCGAAACAAGATGTTGACGTCGATGCCATTACCCTCGCGCGCGACTGCTGCGGCGAAATATTCCTCCGCGTCTTCGAGAAAGACGTTTGGAAACGCCAACCGATCGAATGCGTCAGCATTTAACAACAGAAACTTAGCAGCAGCGCGCAACGCATCTAGAAAGAGCAGAGGGCAACTCGTCGTGTCGAACGGTCTCTTCGGTCTCGGTTTGCCGGAAATTGTCGTCATCGGTGGCGTGACCGCGTTACTTTTCGGTCCGAGTAAACTTCCAGAGCTTGGGAAATCGTTGGGGAAAACCGTGAAGAGTTTTCAGTCAGCCGCGAACGAGTTCAACGAGGAGTTGAAAAAGGAAGTGGACGAGGGCAACAAGGACGGAGAGGAGACGAAGAAAGAAGAAGAATAAGTCATATCATCACTCTTTTCGAGTGGTGCGCTTCGCGCGCACACGTCTTCATTGTTTTAATACTACCCAAAGGTAAAAGTACATTTATTGGATACTGGTGGAGATATACACGCAGCACCCAAGATATGGTCAAATAAAAAATCTTCGTTCGCGCGTGCGACGCGGGAGTCTCTCTCTCTTTCTGTCTATACGTACACGTGTTATTACAAACCAGCTTTCATCTTCGCTTTTCGCAAAGCAACCGCGGGGCGTTTTTTACCGGACGCGCGTGGCTCTTTCTTTTTCTTTGCCATTGTCTTGCCACTTTTGCTCGCGACTCCTTTGCCGCCTTTTCGCGAGGCATCCGATTTGGCGCTCGCCGTTTTCTTATCAAATTTGGCAACTTTGTTCCCTTTGGCGGATCGACCACCTTCCCATGAATTCAGCTTACGTTTGTTAGTGTTGTACCCGTTACTATTGTTATTGTTGTTCTTCTTCAAGGTACTCTCTTTCCCGACACGTTCTCTAGATTTCGTGACCTCGTTCCCTCTTTTTGGCGCGACCACGCCAACTTTCGTGATGCGAAGTTCGCGTTTGCCCATCTCAAAGCCGTCCAATAATAACGCGGTTCGCGCGGCTTTTATGGATTTAAACAAAACGAACGCGATACCTTTCCCACTTCTGGTCGTTTTGTCCCGTACTACTCTCACCGCCTCCAACTCCGTCTTTAACTCTTTATACTCTTTGTTCTTGGTGAAAATCTCGATGACTTCCTCGTCGGAAACGTCAAAGGGTAAGTTGCCGACAAAAACAGATTTCGTTCGGTCGTAACTCACGCCACTTTCATCGGCGCTGTTTGATCTCATGCCTCCATTTTTACTCGATTTGGCGGCAAAATCTACTCTCAGAGTATTCCCGCGAAACTTTTGCATGTTGCCCTTCTTCACGGCCCTTTCGCAATCCTTCTCTCGTTTCCACACTATGTACGCGTTACACCCACTCTTAGATGAGTCGTTGATAGCCCCATTATTCTCGATACCACCTTGTTTTTTGTTGCCTAATGAACTCAAAATCTTTGCTCGAATAGGTACCTTCGCGTCCTTCTTGTCGGCGCTCTTTCTCAGCGGCACCGAGCGAATGCGCGCCGAAACCACTTCCGCGCTCTTCGCTTTCGACCCGAACAGTTGCTTAAAAAATGCAACCAGCTCTTTCGGTTTCGTTTTCATTGGCACGTTTCCGACGAATATCGTCCTCTTCAGTTCCTCTCGTTGGTCTTCCTCCGATTTGGTATTCGACGCAGACGCGCCTTTGCTATTCAGAGTCCTCCTTTGTATGCCTCCCTTCCACCCGTCGTTGTCCTCGTCCGTGAGCTCTCCGTTCACATCCGTTTCTTCTTTCGTTTCTGCGGTCACGCTCTTATCGCGTCGTCGCGCAGTATTCCTTCCTTCTTCTTCTTCTTCTTCTTCTTCTTCTTCTTCTTCTTCTTCTTCTTCTTTCCTCTCCTTCGACGCGTTCTGCGCGCGTTTCATCGCCGCCAGCAGTCGCGCATTCTCGACTTTTTTCTTCTTCTTCCCGACGCCACAATCGACCTTCGGCGGCGGCACGGCTTTCAAAGTCTCTTTGTCCTCTTTCGAAAAGAACGACGACGACGTGCTGAACAGAGGGTATTTGTTCGGGTCGATTTTCACCACGCCGTCGAAGATGCCCATGACGACGACGATCGCCGACTTTTGACCGACTGCACAAAGTAGTAAAGCGCTCTTCTTTGCGCGTTGTTGTTCCACAAGCGATTGCACAGAAGAGGAGGAGGAAAACAATCAATTAATTAATGGGGAAAAAGTCGAGAGAAAATGCCCTCATAATAAAAAACACCTACTCAAAAACGCGCTTTTGTTTGGGGGGGGTAGGCCTCTTCGCGACCCGAACGACTTTGAGCGATTTTCCTGGAAAGCCAACAAAAACCGTCGTCATGAGGAGCAAAGAAACGAGCAGCTAAACGACGAGAGAGAGAGAGAGAGAGAGAGGGAGAGTTTTTGCGAGCGATGTCATCGAATGGTCATCGTCTTCATCATCATCATTCGGAGGACCGTCAGTTCAAAGATCGAGTCTCGACGTTACTCGCGGAGTATTTCGTTCACACGGACGCGGAGGAGTTCGTGAACTCGCTGGAAGAGCTGTACCAATGGCGCGTGCGGTCGAATTTCGGGGAGACGGTGGTGGCCAAAGCGATCGGTCTGAGCCTGGATCGAGGGATGAAGGAACGAGAGATGTGCGCGAGACTTTTGGAACGATTGGCGTTCGTTAAAAAGGAAGGAGAGGACGATGGAAGGAGAGGACGAGGAGAAGGAGAAGAAGACGCGACGGACGACGACGGGAAGGAAGGAAAAGATCAAAATTTCTTTTTCCCACCGGAAGCGTTCGAAAACGCGTTCGATTATCTTCTATCTATGTTAGCAGACGTGGAAATTGATGTCCCGACAGCCATGGAGGATATCTCGAGATTCCTCGCGCGAGCGGTGATTGACGACGTGGTATCGGTGACGTATTTAGAGGCGTGTTTGTCGAGACCGTCGGAGATTTCTGCGAGAGGGTGCGAGTGTGCGAGGAAAGGGAAGGAGCTGTTGGAACAACCCGGCGGAGACGTGGTCTTGAGATCGATTTGGGGTGGTGAGGGGTTGTGCGAAAACCGAGCGGACGTGATAAGAGAACGCGTGAAAAGGTTGACGTACGAATATTTTCAATCGTTGGATTGTAAGGAATGCTCGAGGAATTTGAGGGCGTTGAATATGTCCTATTATCATCACGAGTTTGTGTACCGAATATTATCGGTCGCGATTGAACGAGACGCTATCGATAACTTTGCGTGCGGGAAACAAACGATCGACGTGCTGAAATATTTAGGCAAAGAAGGTGCGGTGAATTCGAGTCAGATGGCGAAAGGATTCGCACGGACGGCGATTCGATTGAGAGAGTTGGCATTGGATTACCCAAACGCCCCGGAAACGTTCGAACGTTTAGCAGAAATGGCAAGATCGAGAGGCTTGTTACCGACAGGATTGAGTACGTGGGCAACTTTGAAAACGAGGAATGTGAGTTCGCACGCGAAAAAATTGGGATTACGAAAACAACTTTTACGGCTAGACTCAGCGGAAGATTTGTTGGCTCTGGCGCACGCGAATCGACGGAGGTATACTCAGTCGCATTTAGGTGTTGGTATTGATGGTAGTGCATCGCAAATAGCTGCACAAACGAGAGGTGAGCACCTGTCTCCATCCTCGCAGACGTCTCGAGAACGAAAGAACCGAAGAAGAAATAATGTGTTTTCTTCTCCCGTGGCGGCGGCTAATACAGCGTTGCTTTTTGGCGGAGATAACGCGACGAGTGGTGATTCTGGCGAGTCCGACAGTGACAGTCGAAGTCTATCGCAATCTCCCCAACCAATGGCTCTATCACCATCCCGGGATGCCGCACGAAATCGAAGGCGGATGCAAAATAATGCGGTAGATGTGGCGATGCTTCGAGCTAAGCTCGGGTCGTCACATCTCATGCATCGTTCATTGAACGAAACCAGAGGACTGATTGATGACGACGATAGTGAAGAGGCTCCAGCATCACCACGCGCGCGAAGAATAAAACGCAGTATCGAAGCACAGAACGAAAACACGTGGCGAAGGAAATTTTCCTTGAACAAAGAACACTTGCGTACGCTTCGCGAAATGCGAGCGAGAGATTACCATATCAAACACGTCGCCGAAGGGACGACGTTAAAGATGCGGCGTAGAAACAACGCCATGTATTATGCAAAATCAAACGAAAAAGCGACTACTATGATGGGTAACAAACCATTTTTACGACGCTCACACTCCGCCCCGGGTGGTCTTCGTGAACTCGACGAACTCGCCAGTTTCGTCAGCGACGTCGGTAAAGTCCACGATTACTTACCTTTCAATGACCGATACGAAGTTGGTGAAACCATGGGTAAAGGTGGATTCGCCGTCGTGAGAAAAGCTCGACACAAAGAGTCCAACGAAATCATTGCAGTCAAAACAATCTCGATTAAAGAGATGGACGACGATTCCAAAAAGTCGAACGGATCCTCAGATGAAGATTCAGACGAAGACAACGACGGCAGCGATAGCAGCGACTCGGATGAATTTGAAGCGATGACTACGGAAGAAGTTTTAAACGAGCTTGCGTTAATGCAACGCCTTTCCAGCCACCCACACATTGTCACCATCCGCGAATTCTTCACGGAGCAAAACGGCGCGGTCATTCACGTCGTGATGGATTTGTTGAAGGGTCAAGAGCTGGAAGACGCAGTCACGGAACAGCCTAACGGTCGATTTCCTGAACCTGTCGCGAAAAAGATAGTGCATCAACTTCTTGACGCCGTCGCTTTCATGCATACGAAAGGTGTCATACATCGTGATTTGAAACTGGAGAATATCGTGTTGAAAGAAAAGGACGATTACGACACCGTGACGATTGTTGATTTCGGTTTAGCAAAAGTTTTACGTACCAGGCAAACGTCTGCTGGCGTGGACGGAACTGTCGCGTATGTCTCTCCCGAAGCCTTATTACAAGGCACGTACGGTCAAGGTGTGGACGTGTGGGCATGTGGCATCGCGTTGTTCGTTTTACTCTCCGGAGAATGGCCGTTTGAGGACGAGGACGAGGACGAGTTGATTGAACTAATTTGCGAAGCGAATATTGATTACTTCTTGTTTGATTTTAGCGGCGTTTCGGAAACTGCAAAAGATCTCTTGAATGGGTTGTTGGAGCCGAATCCCAGGAGACGCTTACCCGCTGCTGCAGCGCTCGAACACAAGTGGTTTAATCCGGTGCACGAAAAGAACGATTCGCAGAGGTTGCGAAGAGTCCACAGGAAGTTGGAAGCATACTCGTACGTTGAGCACCAATTACCTGAAAGAAGGTTTGAAGAGGGCGAATATTTATGCGTCAAAGGTGAACCGTGCGAGGAGGCATTTTTGATCACTAGCGGCGAGTGTATCGTCGAAGAAGGTGAAGAAGATGACGAGACGGTAAACGTGTCCAGATTTCGACGAGCTTCCAATTTGGTCGGAGAAATTGATCCAGATGCGGAAATCTATTCAGTATCGGTCAAGGCAAAAGAAAACACGCGGGCGCTTGTGTTTACTAGAGATGATATTAAATGGGCGAATACACGGGATTATCGCTTGACGCAGGCTTTTAATGACGTCATTCGAGAACGCAGGCGCATTGTTGCGAGATACGAGGCTAAATTGCGCAGCATCACGAAACAAAAAGAGCGTGCGGAAATTCGCCACCAATCGGAGTTCGTTCGCCGCTAACATATTTTATATCATAAAAAACTGTATTGCTATGTATTACACTACTAAAAATGTATACTTGTTGACTCTTCACGGTACTAGTGCTACTTATCCTACTCCTACTAGTTTTTCTAACTCATAAACGTGCCTACGTACAATACTGCAGCGGCGGCGGTTGATCCGGTATCTGTCCAACCACGAAATCTCTCGAGCCGAACGGATCGGCTGAATTAAATTCAGGCGTGAACTGATTTGAGGCTGCTTGATTTTGTGGTGCTGTTGGTGTTATCGTGACGACTGGCTTTGCAACTGGCACATTTGACGTAAACGCACCGGGCTGCTGCTGGCGCGTTCCCGTTTGCCCAAATCCTCCAAACGTCGGTGTTGAAGGCGGCACGTGTTGAAAACCACCTCCACCACCTCCACCACCACCACCGACAAAGGAGGGCGACGTCGTCGTCGCAACTGGCCCCACATTCCCAAAACCAGACGATGGACCGAACGCCGACTGTTGTTGTTGAATCCCGCCAAACGGAGTGGGAGATGGCACCGCGTCAAACGTCCCGACACTACCAAAAGCACCCGAACTATGATTACTCGTTGGCATCACCCGCTCGTACGCTCTTCCTCCATTACTCGGAGGTACCATGTGAAACTCAATCTTCCTCTCCACCCCGGCCGGTTTCATCGTCCCCGCATCCACTCCGTCGAAGACTTGTTTCAGTTGTGCTTCGGCCATGGATTTCAACACAGACCGATCGTTCTCTTTCAGCTTCTCGTACTCCCGAAACGTTTCAAACACGCGTCGGTGATCTCCCGTTCTCGCTTTCGTTGCTCCTGCCGCCCATCTGAGTTCTTCGGGCGACGTATCGCCGCCTAACAAGTTGTTTTTGGACGCTCCTGGACCGTAGCTTGTTAATTGCCACAGCGGGAACTCCGAACCGAAATCGTCTCCCAACAGGTCTTTTCGAGGTTGATTCGAGCCTTGCTGATGATGCCCTCGACCTCGACCTCGACCTCGACCGCCGCCACCACCGCCTCGGTGCCACTGATTGGACATCCTTCTTCACCGTTGTTGCGATGGTGTTGGTTTTACGTACGCGCGCGTTTTTGTTGTTTGCGCGTTTGGAAATAAAGAACATGGTAAGTCTTTTCGTTCTTCGAATTTTTCCAATTTGCAGCACAAAAGACACGCGGGGATGATGGTTGAATTAAGCGACGCGACGCGAACGGCGAACGCGGCGATGACGGCGGCGGCGACGACAAGAACGACGACGACGCTCGTGAAATCCTTCGATTTATTCCACGCTCGAGTCGACCGCGCGTTTGAATCCATGGAACGGAAGAGAAGCGCCCCTTTAGAAGGGCATTCTCTTCCTCCGTGGAGAACGAGGAAAGAGTACGAAGTGAAGTTAGGGGTAAACATAGAAGAGGAAGACGACGATGACGACGATAAAGAAGAAGAAGACGCGAGAGACGATTGCTTATTCGGAACGAAAACGGAGACGAGACGATCGATAGGGAAGTGCGATCGATTGGAAAGAGAAGAAGAGTTCGACAGAGACGACATGTTTGCAGTTGGATTTCAAGACAAACAGTTACTCCGGGGAGTAAAACGCGCGAGCGGGACGGAGACGAAAACGGTCGTTCCCGATCACGAGAAGTTTCCATTAAAATACACGAAATACACTTTCGACGAACCGGTGTTAGTTGGCGGAGGAGCCAGTGGTAATGTGGATGAGGAAGAGGAAAGAGGATGGACAAAACGGAAGAAGGAAGATGATGTTGGAAAGGTATCGGACATGGAAGAGGAGGAGGAGGAGGAGGAGGAGGAGGATAAAATGAGAGAAGACGCAGAAGCGACGAGAAAAATAGAGGAGCCTAGAGTAATGCGCGGTACAAAAAATAAAGGAGCAAATAGAATAGATGATCGCAAAAGTAGGAAGAAACCGAAGAGAGTGACGCGGTCGTCGTCGATGGCTTCAAGGAGCGTAGCGGCACAAGAGGCAGAAAATGAAGAATAGAAAACGTACTTTAAATGACACGGCTATAGATATCTAGACTATTATCACGCGTACGTACTCTCGGGGAGAAAATACGTTTCCATCTCCCAATACTTCCCGTGGCCAGTCACGCCTTTCCAATCAATCTTGTCCACTCTGACTGGTTCGAACGTCGTCAACATCCCCGTCATGTCTTTCAATTCTTTCGCTATTAATTTGTTGTACACCATGTGAAAGAACACGTTATCTGGACAAAACCCGTTGAAATATGAATAAACGCATCGTTTTCCTTCATCCTTACTCTTTTGAAACAATTTGGGTAAATGCTCGTGAAACTCTCTGATTTCGTTATACGTCTCACCGTAGGTGTCGAAAAAGGCACCGGTAAAGGCGTACTCTTTCGCCAAGTCGTCGATGACATCTTGCCATCGGCCAAACTTTATAATCACATTCTCTTTATCAGCCCAACCTGTTCGTTTCATGTGCGCGTACACGTCGGGGTGCGCTTCGATTATCACGTGCGTTTTGGGCTTTAATTCTTGAATGAAACCGTCAATGATCCCAAGTCCGAATCCTACGTTCAAGACAACGGCATCCGATTCCTTACCATGCTCCACATCGCAAATTTTCCTCGCGTGTAGTTTCATCAAAGGCGTTTCCCATTTCATCATCACGGCATCCCCTTGCTCATCGAGCAGCCGATCTTCGTCGTCGTACTTTAACTTTTCCGAAAGATACGACGTATCCGTTTCGTACTCACCTTTCGCGCGCATCTGCTGTCCTAACTGTAATTCGACCTCTACGCCATAGTCCATGAGCAGAGACGCTAACTGAGGATACTTTTGCGCGGCGTATTCTCCAGCGCAGTGACCATCGTCGTCGACGTCGTTCCAAGGCGCTCCAGATGAGAGCAATAACTGGACAACGTCCACATTACCATGCGTTTCGCACGCGTGCATCAATGCTGTTTTCGATGAATTGGAAGTCTTCGCGAGCACGACATCTTCGCCGTAGTCAGAGATGACTTTCTCAACGAGAGACGAGTCATCGGCGTCGATGGCCTGGAACAACGAGGTCACGCCCGCCTCTGAAGAGGGCATGTTTTGATTCGGAGGAGTCAATGCGGCGAGTCTTCCTCGTAAATTAGGTGTGCTGTTCTGTGCGGCAAAGTACTTTGAGGTAAAGTGAGTAGGTATTAAGAGGTATTAGGTATTATGTTGGTCTCCAAAAATGACCACGGGAATGTGTGCATCTACATCTACCGCCGCACTCGCGACGATTGCTACACGCTAAACCTAGCTTTTGTGTCGATTTTAAATTTGCTGTGGTTTCGCTGCATGAGCCACACGAACGCTAAGACTAAAAACATGCTGCCGTATGTCAAGGTTGACACTTTTGGCATTTTTTCTATGTTGCTCAATAACCGCGCGCCTAAAAGGCAGGTATACCAACTCAAAAGTACGGCAGCGACGCCGAGCCAGCGGTGGATGAAACGGAAAATGGGACGTGGAATCCAGTTTCGGATGTTTCCTAATGTCATTTGTACGACGCATAAACCTAACGTTTTTAAGCCGTAGGTGCCGTGAGGTCCCCATGGCGTGGAAAAGCCTCGAAGGTAGAGGATGCCGAAGATGCCAAACAGAGTGCCGTACAGGATAATCGTGCTTAAGGATTTGTGCACGGTGAACCAACCGGTGGCGTTACCTTTACCGTAGCGCGCGATAGACGCCGAAGCTGGCGCGCACACAACCCATAAAATAAACATGCACGCGCCGTGCGCGAGTCTACCATTGGTTCTTCGTTGCATCATTTTTGTCTCTTCCGAAACGCGATCGGAGACTTTCTTTGCTCTTCGTTTCGGGTCGGGTATGTATATGTCTTTGTTCTCACCACCTCTCACCAGTTTATTGTGTAAGCTATTGTGTAAATCCTTCTTTTGCGCGAGTTTGGCTTTATACTGCATTCCGTCTGGATCTTTTGCCGATTGCTTTCTAAACGCCTCGCGAGTGTCCTCTTTTTCTTCATCGCCCTCATCATTCGTCACCGTTGGCGTGTATCCGCCACTCAACGCTGCCCCTAAACTCGGTGCTTTGTTTCCATTTCTGTCTACCTCTCTGATATCCTCCTTAATCAACTTCAACCCGTTCACCCCTCCTCCTCTCGCGCTTCCTCTCTTGTACTCCATCTCGAACGCGTACCACGTTTCGTACTCCTCCACGACCGTCACTCGAAACGTCACGTTCGCCGGAACCTTCGCCGGAACCACCCACGGTAAAACATCTTTAAACTGTCCTCTATTTTTCGAGTGCGACAGATCGTGCGTGACCGCGTATTCGCACATCGGGTGTATTTGCGCTCGTTCCGGCATATCTTTCTTCAACCATTTTCCAATCGGTCGTTCGGTGTTCGAATCGACCGCGTATATCATGAAGCCTTTGTATCGTCTCGCGCTCGAAATCTGGAGCAGCGCGACTGCGCCGGGAACGTTCACCCCTGGTGCGCCCAAGGTGAATTCAATGTCGCCGGATCGCGCGATCGATGGTTTCGACGACGGTAAGCCGTGCAACACCCCGTCGTAGTCGCAACTCCCAGCGCCGGTTGAATACGCGCGCACAAAAACACCCCTTGTATTCCCATTGCGTTTTGACGACGATGAAAACGATCCATCGTCGTCGTCGAAAAGCGAGACGACAAAAGCGAGGCAGAAGAACATTAGGGCAACGACGACACATTTTGTAAATGTTCCGAAAGGTGGTTCGTTTTTCGACCGTCGTCGTTTCTTCGAGTGCCTCGTCGGAGTCGCCATAGAGTAGAGGAGTCAGTCGTCTACGAGGGACTCGTCGTCTCAAAAAAGCGCTCGAAAAGTGAAGAGAATTGGAAAAAGCGGCAAAAAGAGAGAGACAGAGAGAGAGAGAGAGAGAGAGAGAAAGAGAGAAAGAGAAATGACGCGGACGCGGGACGCGGACGTCGATACAGAGGAACCCGAAAGTGCAGCAGGAAAGACGGCGGCGACGTCCTCTTGGACGCCGCGGTCGCTGGAGGAGCGCATAAAGAGAGGGGAAGTGCCCGTGCAGGAACAGTACATAAGACGACACGAGACGACGCGAGAACACCACGACCAACGGACGACGAAGAAAGAGGACGGGGTCGTCGGTCGAGAAGGAGACGGAGGAGGAAGGAAAACCTCGGGCGGGTACCAAGAGCGCACGATGAAGATGAAGAAAGCGATGAAGAAAGCGAGGGGAGGGAAAGAGGTAAACGCCATGATGTGCTTCCAATTTCTCAAATCCGGCGGCGGCAAATGCGAGAAAACGAACTGTCGATTTTCGCACGACATCGAACAGTTCATGAAGACCAAAAAGAAAGATTTACCCGGCGTGTGTCCGTTTCCAAGGAAAGAGTGCCCATTCGGATTGGCGTGTCGGTTTTCTGAATCGCACGATGGCGGACGCGGTGAAGTGCCAGACAAGGACAACGACGCGGCGTCGGTTGTGTTGTTTGACGAACCGGTGGCGAATCCGAGGGACGATATGAACGTAGTCACGAACGACGTAAAATTTGCTTTATCGAGAAGAACGTTTGATTTCAGCCGCGCGGATCGTATTTTGAAAGCGATGGGGTTAAGAACGAGTAATGAAGTGAGAGGTGGAGGAGATCATAAGAATAAGAACAACAACAACATTAACAACGGTAGTCATCAAAAGAAAAACAAAAGAATGAAAACGAACGAGAACGAAAACGCCTTCATTGAAAATGCCGACGAATATTCAGACGACGACATCGATGCCAGGCGGTCGATGACGAACAAAGGAAACAACATCATCACTTCAGAACCGGCTTTCGAAGAAGAAGAAGAAGACGAAAACAAAACGGCGTCCGTAGAACAACTGCTCAAACCGAAAGAGAAGAAAAGGATTGATTTTAAAAATAAGTTATATTTAGCGCCGTTAACGACGGTCGGCAATTTACCGTTTCGTCGTTTGTGTAAAACTTTAGGCGCAGATATAACGTGCGGTGAAATGGCTTTAGCAACGAGTTTACTCAAAGGCGATGCGAGAGAGTGGGCATTGGTGCGCCGACACAAATCCGAGGACATATTCGGCGTCCAAATTTGTGGCGGTCATTCCGACTCTTTAGGTAGATGTGTCCAAGCGTTGGATGATACAATCGAATGTGATTTTATCGACATTAACATGGGATGCCCGATTGATTTAATCTGTAATAAAGGCGCTGGGTCGATGTTGCTCGAGAAACCAAAGCGCATGGAAGAACTCGTTCGAAGCTCGAATTTGATTTGTTCCATGCCGTTGACTTTTAAAACGAGGATAGGATATAAAGATGCGTCGAGAGTTGCGCACACGTTCGCCCCGAACATTAGAGAGTGGGGCGCAGCTGCGTTAACGCTACACGGTCGAACGCGAGCGCAAAGATACTCGCGCGAAGCCGATTGGGATTACATTAAAAAAGTTGCCGATGTATCTTCGGTGCCCATCATCGGCAACGGCGATATTTACACCTATCACGATTACGTAGAAAACGTGGTCAAGAACCAAGACGCCATAGACACTTGTATGATTGCTCGAGGGGCACTTGTGAAACCTTGGATATTTACCGAAATCAAAGAACAACGCAACTGGGACATTAGCAGTCACGAGCGGTTCGAGATGTTGAAGAATTTCACCAGATTCGGCTTGGAACATTGGGGATCCGACGAACGTGGCGTTGAACAAACGCGACGATTTCTTTTGGAGTGGATGAGTTTCACACACCGATACACGCCCGTGGGTATATTAGAAACCATCGACGGTCAACTCGCAAACGTTTCCATGACCCAGCGACCTCCCAAATTCGTCGGCCGGGACGACATGGAGACGATGTTAGCCAGCGACGACGCGTCCGTGTGGGTGGATTTGTGCGAGAAATTATTAGGAAAAGCCCCGGACGGTTGGAAGTTTACCCCAAAGCATAAGTCGAACGCGTATCGAACGAACGCTCGCGAGAGCGAAGGAGGCATGGCTTTTGCCGAGGCGAACGGTTGACGACGATCTTTTTGCTCCTCGCGTAATTAATTAAATCTTGTTTGAAAAAAAAAAGTCAACATTTTCCCTTCATAAAAAAAAAGAGTCGTCGAAATCAATCTCGAATGCGTTTCCAAGCGCATGCATCACCTCCGCGCGTGCCGCCCCCACTGTTGTTTCTGGACGACGGCGACGGTTCCGAGGAAGCACCACCACCACCACCTTCGGGGAGGAGTCTTCCTCGGTCGTCTTTCGAAAGTCCTTCGTCGTCGTCGACGACCACGAAAACGTGTTCTTCTTCTTCTTCTTTTTCCCCAAAATATCGCATGCGACATGCAGTCGGGATCCGGCGCGTCAAAGGTCCCATCGACATGGACCCGCCGCGACGCGTGTTGCGCACGTCCACCACGACCAAGAGCCACTTCGGGAACGAAGAGGAGGAAGAGGGGGAGGACGTCGACGACGAAGAAGAAGAAGAAAAGCACGCCGGCGAGGAGACGGCGAGCGAGATCTCGTCGTTTTCGTCGCCGAATAATGTGAAACCGCCAAATCCGTGGAAAGTGGACGTCCACAGCGAAGCGAACAGAATCTCGTTCGATTTCGCTCGAGCGCGAGACGGCGTGGTGCAGAAGATCGAACAACTGCACAGACAAGCGACGGAAAGGTTTCATCGAACGCATCAAAAACACGATCGAGAGGCGAAACGAATGAAAGAAACCATCGAGAAGTTGGAGAAAGAGGTGCAAAAGAAAACGGAGATTGAGGCGAACGTGGTGGAAAAGGTGAGAACGTTAGGGGAGTTTAGAAGAAACGCGCGGTTCGCGGCGAGGATGTTGAGAGTGTGGAGGGAGAAGACGAGAGAGGCGAACGAGCCAGGGAAGAGGATTCGAGAGAACATAGTATTACGGAGATCGTTTTGCACGTTTAGAAAAAACGCGAAGATTGCGAGAGCGCTGAAGGAGAGAAGGGCGAACGAGTCGTCATACGCGTTCGCGCAAGCGGCTTCCATGAGAAGAGATGGCTTCGGGAGGGCAACACAGAACCATGAAATCGATCAAGATGCAGAAGCGTTGAGAAAACAGTTGGAAATTGCGAATAAAAAGCTCGCGGAAACAGATGCAAGGTCGAGTCAAATGGAACAAACGATGAGACAAGCATTTATGCGAGGTGTTTGCGCGTTGAATTTAGAGGCGATGAAGTTGATGCGCACGGAAGACGGTGCGATCGTCCAAGATGAAAACGAGCAGGACGAGGGTTGTAAAGCACACCAAAGACCCGTATCTCCAGAAACGGTCGTTCGACGCGCGTACGAAAAGGCTGCGAAAATAAATACTAGTGCACATAATGTTTGTTTATGATGATCTAAATTGAATATTTTTATATTCATTACTACACGTGTCGTTTATTATTGCTAATTTCATTTTTTCTTTGTTTTGTTTCTTCTTCATTCGTTTTAGTATATATTTTTATTGTTGTATTTCTTACGTCAAGAGACGAGGGGCGATACCCATGGACATCAACTCCTGGAACATCAATTTACACGCATATGGCAACATAATCTGAACGATACCAGTTCTTTCGTTCGGATTTTTGCAACATTCGAACGTTTGGTTTTTCAAGTTCGCGACAGCAATCAAGCCACACTTTTGACAGACGTGCACGCGGTAGGCGTCCGATTGATCCATCAGACGTTCTTTCAAGAACGCAGCAGAGCCGTGACTGATAATGCAATCGCGTTCCATTTCCCCGAAACGTAAACCACCATCTCGCGAACGACCTTCCATAGGTTGACGAGTTAAAATTTGGACTGGACCTCGGCCGCGAGAGTGAATTTTATCGTCCACCATGTGCTTCAAACGCTGATAATACGTCGGACCGATAAAGATTTGTGCGTCGAGTTTTCTCCCGGTGTGACCATTGTATAATACTTCGTTACCACGCTTTTGGTAACCGCACTGGTGCAACATGTCCGAAATATCTTCCACCGTGACGGGGGCGAACGGCGTGGCGTCGCCTTCTTTGCCCATCATGCAAGCGACTTTGCCCATGACGCACTCGACGAGCTGGCCGATGGTCATTCGAGACGGGATAGCGTGTGGATTTACGATGATATCTGGAGTGATGCCTTGCGCGGTAAAAGGCATGTCCTCTTGCGTGTACGTCATACCGACAGTACCTTTTTGGCCGTGACGAGAGGAAAACTTATCGCCAACTTGTGGAGTACGCACCGACCGAACGCGAATCTTCACGAATCGCAAACCTTGATCGTTTGTAGTTAACAAGACTTGATCGATGATACCGGTTTCGGATGATTTCATGCCCGTGGAGCAATCTCTCTTGGTGAATCGTTTCGATTGAAGCATCGGGTCGTCTTCTGGTAGCGGTGTCGTTTTACCGATGATGATGTCCTCTCCCGAAACGCGCGTTCCAGGGCAAATCAAACCGTCGTCGTCGAGTTTGTCGTACGTGCCGTGGCGCATGCCTAAGCACGAATCGCGATCGGGTTTTTCCAACTCTTCTTTTGCCAACGAACCCATTTTCTTCTCCTCATCTTTGAAGGATCGGTAGTAAATGGAACGAAACAAACCGCGGTCGATGGAAGATTGGTTCATCAACACGGAATCTTCTTGGTTGTAACCAGTGTAGCACATGATAGCAACGACAGCGTTACAACCAGCAGGTAGTTCACGAAAGTGCACGTATTCCATAGCTCTTGTGGTGACTAATGGTTTTTGCGGGTAAAACAACACGTATCCGAGCGTATCCATTCTCGTTTGGTAATTTGTAACGTACATCCCCATCGCTTGCTTACCCATAGCCGATTGGTACGTGTTTCTTGGCGACTGGTTGTGATCGGGAAACGGAATAATCGAAGCACAAATGCCTAGAATCATCGACGGGTGAATTTCACAGTGAGTGTATTTAATATTCAAACCCCGTCCAGCGGCTTCGGCGGTTTGCGCCGCGAGTAAATCCTCGATGGTCATGGAAATCATCGTCGTCTCTTCCTCCTCGGTATCGACGTATTCGATGAATCCAGAGGTGACCAAATCGTTCCAGGTGTACCCGGTGACATCTTTTTCTTGCAAGAGCTCCACGTGCGAACGTTTCATGACCAACTTTTGGTTTTCGACGATGAACAACGGTCGAGTACATCTCCCATAATCCGTCCAAAGTCGCAACTCTCTCAAGCGAATGTCGTGGACTATGCCGCACTCCGTGGTGATGTCGACTTTTCGTCTCAATTCACGCAACGTGCGCACAAGGTCTCCTGGATCTCGATGAACACCAACCCAAACACCATTAACGAAGATTTTCGTCGCGTGTGGAATTACAGAGGGTGAGATTTCTTCGAGATTTTCCATGGTCCACTCTTCGAGAAACTCGAGAATCGGCGCAGACGGAGAACCCACGGAAACCAAAGCCATCAACGAAAGGTTCTTCACAAGACCGACGGCTTGGCCTTCTGGCGTTTCAGCAGGACAAATCATACCCCATAAAGAGTTGTGTAACTGACGCGGCTTGGCAAGTTTACCTTCGCGACCGATTGGCGAGTTGATACGTCTCAAGTGCGATAAAGTCGACGAGAAACTGAGTCTGTTCAAAACTTGTGACACACCCGCTCTGACATCGGCGGCGCCTTGCGCGCCCCAGTTCCCAGTCGCCAGAGAATATTTCAAACCGTGCGTGATTGTTTTCGCTTTCACGGCGAGCGTGAGCGAGATTTCTTTGCCTGAATCTATGCACCGCTGGCAATACAAACGAACGTCCTTCGTAACTTTACGGAAGAGAGAACGGAAGAGTTGCGCGAGCAGAGGGCCACCTAAATCCAAACGCTTATTGCCATAGTGATCTCTGTCATCCTCCTTTCGTCTTCCGAGAGAAACAAGCAACAATCGGTGAATCATATATCCCAAATAATACGCTTTCTTCGTTTCGCAATCTTCTCCGACGCCGACGTGCGGCAACAACTCTTTTTGAAGAATTTCACGTGCGTATTTAATTCTCTTCTCTCTGGCCACACCAACCGCAGAGCCTCTTTTACCGATGTAATCCAACGCGACTGCTTGTGACTGAATCACTTGCGCCTCCTCAATCGAAGGTCGCAATAAATCCATCATTTCGTTGTCGCCGAAATCGTACACGATGTGTTCTAAAATATCCTTATCCGCCACAAAGCCTAACGCTCTGAAAGCGATGAAGATCGGGATATCGGAACGAATGTACGGCAACGTCACGTGTAACGGACCCGGTGAGTTCTTCCCTTGCCCGTGCAATTGCTTCACCACGCACGCCGACGCACCTCGAATACCCGACTCTGGCTGCGAGCGACACTCGGAGACGTACAAAACCTTACTCGGTTGACGCTTCATAAACACGTACACAGAGTTTGCCGCCATTCGTTCTTGCGCGATCAACACCTTTTCAGAACCGTTAATGATGAAATATCCACCTTCATCGTATGGACACTCCCCTAACTCCGTCAACTCCTTATCCGTGTGGTCGTGCAAAGAGCAATACTCCGATCGCAACATAATCGGCACCTTTCCAATAAATACTTTATTAATATCTTCGATTTCTTCGTTAATTTTCTCTCCGCCACCTTCTTCTTCGCTATTTTGAGTTATCGTGGTGATTTTCTTCCGCATATCCACGTACAGCGGTGCCGAATACGTCAAGTTCCTCAATCTCGCCTCTTTCGGGAACAACGTAGACGTCATGCCGTCTGCCTCCGTTACCATCGGTTTCGACAAGTAAATCTGTCCAAACGAAACCGTCACCGTCTTTTTCTCGCTTTCATCCATCTCTTCCCCCGGGACGTGCTGATGTTCCGGAGTTAACTCAAACGTCGACATCTCGTCCACGATTTCCTGCATCGTGTGTTGTATGAATTCATTGAATGAATCCAATTGCTGTCGAACTAATCCTTTCTCCTCGAAAAAAGACGAGATGACCGTCCAGGCATCCTCCTGCGATGAGCGCGTTGGAACAAAAAGAGAGACGCACGATGTCAGCGCCGCGCGCGTTTCATCGAATCGGAATCGAAAACAAAGTCGGAAAGAGAGAGAGAAAAAGAAAATGCGGCGATCGCTCGTCGACACGATTACGTCGCGCATTCACACATCCGCCGCGCTCTCAGACGGCCCGCGCGACGATCCGAGACGCCTCGAGACCGTTCGCGCACCACTGCGCCAAGCATCCCGCCTCTCCCTTTGCGATCACATCGCCGCGCGCATCATCGCGGTTCAGAAACGAGACCCTCGAGATACGCGAAAACGCGACCAAGACGATCGGGGAACACGCTCTACTTTTCGCCAAAAATCGATTCCTATTAGAGAAAGAGAGCGACCAAAAACACGCACCTGGCCAATCTCCTCGTCCTCCTCCGCGACCTCGTCGAACGACATGGTGGTTCAAAGACGATAATAAATTGACGACCGCTCTTCCTCTCGCTCTCGCGCGTTTCGCGAAAGAGACGAGGAAATGGAAAGACCACCTTATAATTTGTGCGGTGGTCAGAACAGGGTTCAAATAATAATAACAAGCACTCGAGAGACTCCTCTTTTTTCTCTTGGAAAAAACACACAAAAAAACAAAGAGTTTGAACACAACAGATGTAAAGAGTATTGTATGTACGTACTAGTATGGGAGTATCTAAAAAAAAAATCTATCGAGGACGAACCTTCCCCGCTCTTCTTCGAATTTCTTTATCGACGGAATCGTTCCCAGCGCCGTACTCGATGGCTTCCAAGTACCTGCGAAGGAGAAACGCGGAACGCGCGGAAAGTAGGCTCGTGCGTTTTGCCCACGCCATTCCCGGGTCGACGAGCGGTTCGAGCGCGTCGTACACGCCTAAAGCGACAAAATGTCGAAACCAATCTAAGATTGGTTCGATGCCCGAACGAAGCAATATGGAAGGAACGAACGTGATGTTGTTTCTCGTCATGGACAGCAACGTTCTCGTTAACGGTTTGAAGCGAATCACGTCTTGCAAAAACGGTTTCAAAACGTCGTCGCCCAGATTTTGCATGACACCGAAATTGATGCGCATCAAATCGTTGATGAAAGTCTTCGAGGACGACAACGGAGACGAGCTACTCCCAACTTGAACGGACATACACCTTTGAAACAACCAAGCGGCGGATAGCGCAGGTTGATACGCGTTTATTGCTCCCAAAGCGTTTTTATCGACAATATCATCTTCCAACGCTTCTGTCAACGCGAGCGATATCCGCGGCAAATGGCGCAACATGCACGCCAAACCGCCAAAGCTGAGAGGAGATTGCATTCCCGAAGCGTCACCAACTTGTAAGACGCGATCGAACTTAGCTTTTAACGGCGAGTTTCGGTACGTGGGGAAGTACCCAAACAACATGCGTTTGAATTCCACATCTTCCAGCGATTTCAAGTTTTGATATTTCGGCATCAAGTTCCAGTAATCGTCCAAAATTCGAGCGATGGAAGGTCTTTCTGGTTTCGCGTCCAGGTAAGAAAACATGTACGTCGTTCGAACGTTCGATTTTTTACCATCGACACTATTCTTATCCAACTCCGCTGGAAACGCTTCCCAAAAATACTGTCTTTCGTCTTCGATATCCGTGCATGTGTAAATCAAGTCCGCGGAGTCGTTCTTCGCCTCGTCGAAACCTTCCGCGCACGTCCCGACGACCACGCACACGCCGTCAGGTTTCTCCCCATTTCTTGCCTGTAACGTAATTGGCGACCTAAATCCCATGGCATCTACGACCAACCTCGTCTCGATCGTTTCTGAACCAATATCTAATCGCGCACACTCGTCGTTAATCGTAACGCCGTTCAAGCACGTCTCTTCTAATACAGTCCCTCCGTTCAATTCGAAATTTGCGCGACACTTTTCAATCAACTTCTTCGGAGACACCCCGCAATTCAACACGTTTTCCGTCACGATTTCATTTTCCTCTTTCTGTTTCTTCCCAGTGCTATCGTAAAACCCACACTTAATCGGATTAAACTCGCCGCATATCACCTCGTCCAAATCTTTCGCCGTCAATACGTTCAACGCGCACAACACCGAAAGTTCTTTCCTCGTCACGTTCCATTCTTGTTCACGCCCTTTTAGTTTCCCTCGTTCGATGACGGCTACGTTTAGTTTCTTTGTGTTTCGTGTGTTTTGTTGTAGCAACGTGGCGGCTAAGAGAATCCCAAGCGTCCCTCCGCACACGACGACGTCAAATTTTCTCGTCCCTTCAAAACACCCATCTTCAAAATCACCAACCGTCGTCGTCGTCGTCGTCGTCGTCGTCTTCACGAATTCTCCTGCTGTTGTCCCTCCTCCGTTTCGAATCTCCGTCCAAACGTCGTCTATTCTTTTCAGTCCCTCTAAACTCGTTTGACCTCCCGCTCCGAGCGCCAATGCTTTCTTCTCGTCGCCTTTTTTTAGGTCCCCTAGCTCTCCTCTTCCTCGGTCGTCTTCTCTCTTCTCTCTCGCGGCAATCTTTTGCGCGATGCGTGTCGTCGTTTGAGATATAGATACACAATCCTCTTTTCGCGTCGTCGTCTCTGATGAAGCGTTCGTAAAAAGACGACGACTTTTTTTGTTGGTGCTCTTCTTCTTCTTCCTCGTCGTGAGTACGCGAAGATGGCCTCCTCCTCCTCCTCCTCCTCCACGTCCTTCCACTCGCGCGCTCCCCGTCATCGAAGACGACAACACTTGGGTCGATGATGATGGCATCGTGACAAAGACGCCCTCTCTTTCCTTCTTCTTCTGTGGCAAAAGAGTGCCCATTTTTCCTAACCCCCCCCCAAAAAAAAGGGAAAAGAAAAAGAGTGAGCACCCTAAACCCCAAACTCGTCCTTGTAGAGATTTTTGGGGGATCCCTCTTTCTTCGCTGTTGTGTGGCTTTTTTAGGAGCACACATCATCTTCTTCCGTTGTGTGCGCGTGTGCGTGTGCACGTACCACCACTTTCTTGCGCGTGCGAGTGTAGCGCGGAGTAGGAGGAGTACTTGAATGCACACATCTCTATTTCCATAAAGTGACCCGTCGTGTCTCCGTAGTATTTGATATATCCAAAATTGTGCGGTTTTCGCATAACGACCTCGTCGTCTCTTGGAGGTAATAAAAGAGTGGCAAGAGAGAGAGAGAGAGAGAGAGAGACTCCCTTTTCTCCGGTTGGCGACGGTGGTGGTGGTGGTGGCGACGACGACGACGACGATGCGCCGCTCTTCGTCGTCGCCGTCAATGTCCCTTTGTTGGGCAAACGATGATGGCAACGAAGAGCGCGACGACCAGGAGGAAGACGAGGAGGTCTCGAGAACGTCGTCGTCCGCGGCGGGAGGGTCCGACGAGGCGTCGCCGTCGTCGTCGTCGTCGTCGCGGTCGACGAGGACGATGTGTTGCACGAAAAGATGGGCGCCAGAAAACGCGCACGTCGCGCTGCGACTTTTACTGGATGCGAGATGGGCACGCGAGGTGTTGGGAGAAGAAGAAACAGAGAAAAGACAAGAGAAGAAAAGCGACGACGACGACGCGACGACGAGAAAACAACTCGAATCGAAATACCGAGGGATACGAATCGACGTGCTGAAAGCGCCGAGAGAGTGCGCGGTGCGAACGTGTTTGGTGCACTGCGGCGCGCGAGAGGTGACGTTGGACGACGGCGCGGAAGAGGAGGAAGAGGAAGAAGAAGAGACGACGACGACGACGACGAACATCGGACGTTCCACCTTGAAGAGTGAGAACGAAGTCATCGACAACGGGTTCAAAATTCGAAGTAAAACGGCGAAAGTTGGACTGGAAATCGTCAAGAAGTGCTTGGATTTGGATGAGGAGAGTCGAGCGCAACAACAACAAGCGAACGGGCAACCGCGACAGCAGAGACACTTTGTGGTGAGGATGTTATTACCGACTGGACAGTGTGGTCAATGTATTGGGAAAGGCGGGGCAAACATTAAACGATTAAGAAAGAAGGCACCGATGTGCGAGGTAAAAATTCATGACGTAGGACAGATTCCGCCATGTGCGACGGAAGAGGATCGGGTGTTGGAGATGATCGGAGAAAGAGAGGACATCGAGGTTGTCGCCGCGGAGTTGTTTGAGACGTTGTCGTATTTTCACATGGATGAGTCTGTTTTGCCGTATTTTGAGTCGTTGGCAGTATGTAATCGGTCGAAGCAAAAGAAACACGCGGTTGTGGATCAATACGGTAGGAGTGTGGGAGACGGGAATAGAGTGCACATGCACATGCCGCCGTCACGTTTGGCAGCAAATCTCGGGCCCACGCATCACCAGTTTCCAGGGCAACCGCAGCCTATACCTATGATTGTGCCCAATCATATGATTGCGCCGGCAACGATCGTTTCACCGCCGTATAATCCTATGATGGCAGCAGCTGCAGTAGGGGGCAATGCGTTTCAAGATCCCATAGCCACCTCCGCGCAAGCGCAACAAGTTGCTGCAGTGCAGATAATGCAACATCAACAAACACAGCAAGCGCACCGAATGGATGCGCTTAAGTTTGCACCCGATTTTCTCGGCGGCTTGGAGCCACCCGCGTCTTCGAACGGCGAGATGGGCGGCAGCGGTGCACTCGGGGGCGCCTTTGTCACCCCGGCGCATGGAATGGCAACAAACTCCAACGCACCGGTCGCGGATTTTGGTCAAGCTGACGCGCTGAAATATAACCCCATGCCGATTGGTCCCGCCAATGTGCCAGTCGTTCCAGTTGCTGCCGCCACTGTCACAGGTGAGATTCCAGTCGCCTTCGTTCCAGTTGCCAGCGCGGCACCAGTCGCCGTGAATCCAGCCATGTCATCTATGTTTTCCGGCGGTGGATTTGGCGGATTAGATATTCCGGATATCGTACAAACAACCACTCCAGCAGGGGCGACTATGCCTGTTATTCCAACGCAGATGCTTGAGCACAGCAAAGAAGACAAGGAGGATACGGTGAATGAGTCACCGCAAATTTCCACCTCAACCAACACCAAATTGAACGTCTGGTCCGACAGCGGCAATGTCGCGACGCCAAACCCGGACCCTTTGAATGTTATCGATTTTCTCCCCGGGGAGGATCTATACGCCTTTGATGAAGATTCGCATGGGAACGTCAACTACACGCAACCAGTTCCAGTCGTCAACGACGAACAGGACGACTTCACCGAGATGGCGAAAATCTCCATCCCGAAGAAATCTCTCGGCATCGTTTTGGGCGAAGGGTCCGCGAACACGAGTGTTGTGGCGAGAATGTCCGATTGCTACATTTCCGTCGCCGTCGATCCGAATCCAAACGCCGAGGAAGCGACGATTTGCATGCTCGGTAAAACGGAAGACGCGGTTGGAAATGCAAAAGATGCTTTCGAAGCGCTCGCGTTAGGTGCCGAAAGTCATCCAGGTTGATGAACGCTCATACAAGTTTCATATTATTATTAGATTATTAGCAACAACAATTGTTTCGAGTATTTTCATAGTACCTAGGCACAAATATATTAATAACAAAATCTCGCTCGCTCGCTCGCTCTTTGTCTGCTTTTCGCTCGTAGAGACTATCTCACATCCATCAACTCTATGTCAAACAACAATGTCTTATCGATCATTCCTTGGTTTTCCATGACGAACCCGAGCGCTCTCTCTCCCGAAAAATTGTTCGGTTTCGGTTTCATTTTCTTCCAATTCCTATTCTCAGGATACCCCAACTCTGCATGTGGCGGCACGATGATCCGTCGAATCGCCCCAACCTTCATCCCCATAATGGCCTCTCGAAACGCAGGCAACACATCCGAATCGTCTGCTCGAAACCGAAAATAATCTTTGTCCTCGTCAAACGCGCCGCCTTTCGGGCCGTTTCTCGCTTCAAACGGTCTTCCGTAATACCCTAAGGTATACCCGTCCCAATCCACAACCGCTGTTTTCGACACTTCATTGTACTCTTTCCCATCTTTTGCCCCCGCTCGGACTTCTTTATATTGCAATCCAGACGCCGTCCTCGTAAAATCTGGGTATATAACTTCCGATTTTCCATAGTCTTTGTCTTTGATGCCTTCCATGAACGTTTTATTCCCGAACGGCTCGTTGCTCCTCGAACCGTTCGATTGAGAAGGGTTCTCTGCAATCGTCTCCGCGCTTTCTGAAATCGCGTCCACTCGATTCTCCAACGCGAATGCCACCTCGTCTTTAGCGTTGAACACATTCGAAGCTGTTAGGGGAGAAGATAACAGAACGGTATGCACGAGCGCATCTCGTCTCGTGTGTGTCTTTCCTCGGTGTTGGTGTTGGTGTTGCTGCTGCTGCTGCTGCTGCTTTTGGTGTTTGCGAGTTCTCTTACCCGAAGCTTCGGAACCAGAGGTCGCGGTGCTCGCGCGTGGGACGGCGCGCATCGTGCGATGCGTTCGAACGCGCGCAAAAAAGTGAAGAGAAAAAGAAGTGCTCTCTCTCTCTCTCTCTCTCGTCTCTCTTTTTGGGGAAACATTTAAAAAATCGCTCAACAGTTGAGTCTCTTCACATCTGTGGGCGTGGGTTCTCCTCGCGCACTCCTAATGGGCCCGCCGTCTGAAAATGAAGAGAAGGAAGAGGAACGATCGCCGCCGTCGTATTCCGAAGCGTCGTCCTTCTCCTCCTCCTCGAAAACGATGGTGAACTTTAAGCAGTTTTTAAACCTTTCCATGAGGGAGAAATTGGACACCGTGAAACAAAAAGCGAAAGAGAAACGGCTGGAGATGTCGAGGAAGAAGAACGAGAAACGCAGCGCTCTGAAGGAGGATTGCCCTCTGCCAAACGTGATTCGAGTGGAGAGTACCAGTTCTTCTAATCTGCCGGAAATCTGGAGGGCAAGAAGGCAAAACTTAGAGAAGTGTTTACGGAACGAATTCGTGTCGAGAGAAAAGTTGCGAGAAACTGTCGCCGATGGGTTCGTGCCGGACCAGCCATCCTCGGTGCGATACGACGTGTGGTCTTATTTATTAAGATTGGTCCCGGAGGATAAAAAGGAAAGAGAATCTGAGAGGATAAAGAAACGCGAGACGTACGAACAATTTGTCGAGGAGCTCGCGAGTTGCGTGCGAACGCCGGACGTGAGCGTAGAGTTGACGTACAAGTACGAAAACATAAAGTCGCCGACGAAGTCCAGAGCGACGAGAGTGGCGGTAGAGTTGAAGGTGAAGAAGGTGAAAGACGAGGATGCGGACATATTGGAGCAAATCGAGAGAGATGTGGAACGATTACATCCTTCGTTGCATTTTTTCAACGACGAAATCGAGGCAATACCGAAAAGGATGGATATGACTGAAGCTTTGTTTGTGTTTGCGAAATTGAACCCGGGTTTATGTTATGTCCAAGGCATGCACGAATTATTAGCGCCGTTATATTTTGTTTGCTTTAATTACCCGGATAAAAACGGCATCGCGAAAGATGCCAAATCGGATTCCTTTTGGATGTTCGTCGAATTGATTTCAGAATTGAGAGACGCGTACTGTAAAGAATTGGATAAAACAGACCAAGGAATCAATCATTTACTCTCCGAACATGATATTTTGTTAAGAAAACGATGTCCATCAGTTGCCACGAAATTAATCGACGAGTTAAACGTGAAACCTCAATTTTACGCCTTTCGATGGTGCGTATTAATGTTCGCCGGGGAGTTTGATTTCCCGTCTATTTTAAGAATGTTCGATTTCCTCGTCTCCTGGCCGAGAGGCAAACGAGACGCGCTGTTGCGTCTGTGTTCTGCCATGGTATGTAATGTAGAAAGAGAGTTGATGGACGAACATTGCGATTTTGCTGTCGCCATGCGCACGTTACAAAACTATCCCGCGTGCGATGTCAACAAGATTATCAAAATAGCGTGCGGGTTCCCATATTTAGCTTCCCAATAGTTTAGAAGATGAGAGATATCTTAGACTTGAGTCATGTGATAGAATAAATAGCAGCTGCGTTAGCAAACGACACGATGAAAAGACTTTTGTTTCGTTTAACGACGAGAACAACAACAACGGTAACATAACGCGTGATCCTCTATAAATATGTGTATTTTGTGTTTTACAGCTATACCTAAAATGCATTTCTCCGCTAATGCCACCAAGAATCTATACTGCACTCCTCGCTTCTCTCCTCGTCGCGTCGTGTAAGATATCCACGTCCACGCTTTCCTCGGGAGGTTGCACGTATCTCACGACGCTTCCTCTCACGAAACAATCTCTGATTGATTTCATGTGCGGGTACTTTTCTTCGTCCACCACGGAGACCGATTCCAATTTGATGTTCAGGTACTGATCGACGGAGACTAACGTGCCTCGGATTTCCAAGTCGTTTTTGAGCTCGACCGTGATTTGCTTCCCGACGAGCGTTTTGAAGAAGGAGTAGAATAGCATGATGATGAACGATGAACGATGATCGATGACAGAAACGCGTCGTCGTCGTCGGAGTCGTCGTCGTCTCGTTTGCACGCTTTCGATGCGTGTACGTTTAGCACCTTTTCACTCAGTTCCATTTCCAAAAAGGAGAGTGCTTTCGATACCCTAAACACAAGGGAATGAAAAGAGGGGAATAAAAAAGAAACAAAAAGCGAGAGATCTTTAAAAAACACGCCAACACACCCACACTCATGTTGGCGAGATTAACGGCCGCGATCGTTCCACCGGCACCAGAATACGTGCCCAAGAAGAGAGGCATCGACTCTGGCGAAGAGAATAATAATAATGGCGATAAAGGCATGGAGTTATCGGTGGTCGTGTGTCCCGAATTGGAAAACGCGGATGCCCAAATTACCCCAATTGTGTCCGAGTACGTCTCCGTGGCGTTAAACATGGCCATCGATGAACCGAAAAGGGAAGATGAGTTGGACGAGAGAGAAATGGAAGATTCGGAAAGGATTTTGAACAGAACGGACGGGAGCGAGCGTTTCTTCTCCATGAGCGCCGTAAAGAAGAAATTTGTCTGGACGATTGCCAAAATAGATACGAAAACTGCACGTTTACGACCACTGCTCCTCAAAGGCGCGAAAAAAATCGTGTCGGCGATTGGTCGAGAATTCGCGAGGCAGTTTCCACCGATTGAATCGTACGTGATGGAGAATATGTTGATGAGACGCGCGATGGAGGAAGAGGAAATGGCAATTATGAATCCAGATGCGCGACGGGCGTTTGAAGAGAGTTTGTTGTTGGGTGGGAAAGGCGTTGAGGAGGAGGAGAAGAAGAAGACAAAGGATATCGAAGAAGTCGAAGAAATGGTTTTGGAAGCGCCGATGGTCGTGGTTACGAGTAGAAAGAAGGTGAGAAATAAAAGGAGTTGGTTAAGAGGCAGCGCGGTGGAAGAGGAGGCGTCAACGTCTTCATCTCATTCAGCTCCGCAGGATGATGAAGACATCAATCCTCCGGCGACCCCGCCTCAAAAAGAAGAGTTGAAAGAAACCATTCAATTACCACCTCAAAAAGAGTTAGCGGCGATTACGAAAGCAAAACAGAGATTACGAGAGGAAGAAGAAAAGGCCAAGCGGAACGCGATTTTGAATCGTCAAAATAGCAAGCCTCTTAACTTTGCTCCCGGATGGAAAAAGGATGTAGAGGTCGGCGACGGAACGAGTGCAGCGGTCATATTAGCGAGCAAAAGTGACGTGAAGAGTCGAAAAATTCGACAACCTCTGAAGCAAAGCAATAGAAGACTGACGGACATGTTTGGTTCTCCGTCGCCGCCCGGGAAATCGCAGAAGAAGAGTAGCGGTAGTAGCAGTAACAAGAAAAAGAAAAATTCACCACCGAAAAGCGCGAAGAAACGCAGGCAGTTTGAAGAGAAACGCATGGCGGCGTTATTTGATAACGACCAAGAGAAGGAAAACAAATCTAGATTGGAGTATAGTTACTACTGCTCAGCTGGGGACACCGACATCTACGTAGAAGCCGTGGTGAAACCGATTAAAGGCAAAGCGCTTTAAATATACGTAAGAAGAGGACGCAAAATACACATAGATTAATAGATGAGCATCTCTCAACTTTCACGTGTCCTAGTAAAACGACGACCTACAACCAACGAAGAATAGAAATATTTGGTCGTATATCTACTCTGCTATTTTTTCCTACTTGTGGATAAGTGCCACTCGTCCAAAGGCGAAGCCGAGAGTTTTTGCACTCGCTTTCTTTGCCACACCACCCAGGCTAATGCGAGCACCGGCGATAATAAAACAAACGTGTGGTAATGTCCATCGTCTAAGTGACACTTCCCACCTGCTTCCACGCACATATCTCTTTCATTTTTTGTTGAGCATGTTGAAATCGACGACGAAGCCCCGTCGCATCGTTTCTCGGAAACGAAATCGACGAAAAACAATACAAACGTCTCGGCGATTTTCGATCCGAGGTTGGACAACGTGTTCAAAAGCGTCATGTACGTTCCACCAATGCTCTCGTCGGACACTTTGGAAAAGAACGACATGACACCAACAAACTGCACGGTCGATAACGCGCTCGAGACGCACATCCACGCTAAAACCAATCCAGAAAAGAACACATTCGAAGACGCTTTTTCGTAATTAATGGTATCCTCACCATCGCCTCGTATGACTTGCGTCCACGCGACAACAACCACGCTCGCAAACGCACACGCGATTCCTCTGTACACGAACGTATTCAATATTACTTTCAATGGTTTCGCACCAGCCGTCCATTTCGCTGATACCATAGGCATCATTATGTTCAACGGCGCTATCAAGGCATTCATGCTCGCCAAAAACGTCTTCGGTACGCCCTTCTCTAACAGTTTCAATTGCGTCAAACTTTCCGCCGGAGAGAAAGCCACATGTCTCGTCAACAAAATTAATGCCAACGACCGAACGTTTCGTAACGACATCATTTTTATCCCTTGTCTGTACGTCTCCTTCACTCCGACGATTTCCTCCATTCTCCCCATATCTTCCCGTTTCAAAAATACCGCCAACGAACTTGCGAAGAACATTGCGGACCAAAACTTCACAAACCCTTTCAAATCGCAATACTCTCTCGCATTTAGCACCAAAAACCCAGTAAAACTAGCAAAGAAACCAAGCGTCTGCCCAACCGCGTTGCAGGTGCTCGCTAACCCAACATTCTCCCTCTTCAACATTGTAATTGCCCACCCGTCGACGGCGACGTCTTGAGAAGCGAGTAAAAAGTAAATGCTAAAGAACGTCATCGCAAGTGCTTTGGCGTCGCCCAATTTCGCGCCAGAGTCTATCATTTGCTCTAAATTTCCACTCAAGATAAACAGCGCGATGCCGACGAGCAGTTGCAGCGGAATCAACCACGTCCTTCTCTGGCCAATTTTTTTCACATATAACGCATCGATCATTGGCGCCCACAAAATCTTCAACGAGAACGGCCACGAAGCTAAAGAAAAGACCCCTTGGTCGGCAAAACTGGCACCTTTTTCGGTTAGTGAAAATGCGACTGTGGATGAGAGTCCCATCGGGACGCCTTGTAACGTGTATAAGAGTAAGAGTAAACAAATGTTCAATCGGTCGCCGGTTAAATCCAAATTTTTCGGCGAATCCTCTTTCTTCTTTCGAGAAGATTTTTGAGTAGATTCGCTTACTTGAGAAGATTGGCGGATGAGTTGCTCGGACGATTGAGATGCGAGGCGCTGGCTTCGTCGTTGGGACATCTTATGAGTTCGTAGATATATTTAAGGGTTTGCGGGGCGTCCACGAATGAAGAATTCGCCCCACCCAAAAAAAAATCTTATAAATTAAATTACTATGTTACACGTACATTCTCAACTCCTCCTCCAAGCTCAGGTTTCTTTTCTCGCATTCCGCGGCCGCCTGCCTCGCTTCGTTCGCTAACTCCAACGCTTTCACTTTCATCTTCTCTTCGTTTAGTAACGCCTGTTTCAATTGTTTGTTCTCTTCGAGGATCTGAGCGTTGCGCTCGCGAAGGACGAACCGTTCGACTTCTGAGGAGGTTTCGTTAATGTTCGTTGTATTCGTGGATTTGTTATGAGACGGATGTTTCTTTGTCGTTTGGGTTCCTTTAACTAACGCTGGCGAGATTGGTATCAACGGTGGCTGATCATCGATAACGTCATCGTCGTCCAATCCATTAAACGCGTCTCGCTGGCGAATCAAAGCGTCAATTTTCGCGTTCGCGGCTTCCAATTTCCATCTGTACGCGTCTAATTCCGCTTGCACGACAGTCAAATCCGCTCTGGAATTCGCGTATTTTTCTCTTATTGTTTCTAAATCCAATTTAGTGCTGTTCAACTCTTGTTCTAATTCCCTCTTTTCCTGTTCCAAATCGTTCAGCCGTTTCCTCTCTCTTTCGCCGTCGTATCGCAAACCTTCGATGTCTCTCTCCAATCTTTTAAGCTCTCCCGTTTGTGCGTCGTACGCCTCCGACAAAGATCTCGTTCTTTCCTCCCCATCTTCTCTTTCCCTCTCTAACATCTCCACTCGTTCGGAAACCATCGCAAACCGTTCCGCGATTCTATCGGCGTCCAACTTATATTTCGAACACTCCTCTTTCAACTCCGCGTTCGTCTCCGAGAGGCGCGCGTTTCGATCACCTAACGCGCGCAAAATTGCTTCTAAAGACTTAATTCTCATGGAGAGCGCACCATCGGGCGCGTTCCCATTCTCCGCACTCGCCCCGACACTCTCCCGACCGTTGTTGTTGTTGTACTCAACCACCAGCGCTTTCCTATTCTTCGTCTTCCAATTCTCCTCTTTTTCTCCACAAAATTCGGACGACGATTTGGGTGCAAACACCTCCCTCGCTTTCTTGAACGCCGATTCTTCTTCCTCCCGTCTCGTTCTCGTCGTCGTCGTCGTCGTCGTCGCCTCCTTCTCTCTCCTTCTCCTCTCGTCCTCCTCGAAGGGCGGGGGGTCAAAGAGGGGCGTCCCGTAGTCGTCGGCGTCGGCGTCGGCGTCGGCGTCGTCGGCGTCTCCAAAGAAGCTCATTTTTTTCTCTTTTTCCCCACTAACGAAAGAAAGAAAAGAAAGTGACGAGACGAGACGAGACGAGAACACACACGGGAGTACAAAATAATTTTTGAATTTTTTTCCCCCAACAAAAAAAAGAACGAAAAAAAAAACAAAAAAAAAAAAAGGAGTGGAGAGAGTTTCATCACGACGTCTTCAAAAAATCGAACACAACACCCCCTTTTTTTAAAAAGTACAGTGGGAGGAGTAGGAGGAGTATCATCATCATCAAAGGCAACGACCAAAGACACACCGACGAAAAGAAGGAACGAAGAAACTTTTAGGAGAAGGAGGAGGAGGAAGATGACGACGACGACGACGACGCGTTCGCTGGTACTGCGCGCGAAAAGATTCGATGCTTTTGTCGCGACGACCCCTAATAACACCACCGCGAAAAAATGGTTTGGATTCCAAAATTTTAATCATCGAGAACAACAACGACAACAACAACGACAACGACAACGACAACAACGCCAGAGAAGGAGGAGGCGTGGTAGGATCCCCACGGTGGAATGCGTGGTAGACGACGCGAGGACGGCGGCGGCCACACCGGGAGCGTCGAAGAAACAACACACGGTGGTGATGAAATTCGGTGGGTCGTCCGTCGCGGACGCGGAACGAATGAAAGAAGTCGCCAACATCGTCCTGTCGTTTCCAGAGGAGATGCCTGTTTTAGTGTTGAGCGCGATGGGAAAATCGACGAATAATTTATTGCTGTGCGGAGAAGAATCGCTGAAGTGCGAAAACGCGGAAGACGTGAGTTTAATGAAACCTTTATTGTTCGTGAAGACGTTACACGCGGAGACTATGGACATTTTGAATGTGGACAAAGATACGCGACGCGACGTGAACGAGTTGCTGAAAAAATTGGAGCAAGTGTGCATGGGCGTGTGTTTGATGCAAGAAGTGACACCGAGAACACGAGCGATGTTAGTTTCTTTCGGAGAACGGATGAGTACGAGGATTTTTGCGAGTTATTTGCGAAGCAGAGGAGTGAACGCGAAACAGTACGACGCGTTTGAGATTGGGATGGTTACCAGCGACGACGACATCGAAAATGGACGAGTGTTGCCAGAAAGTTACGCAAACTTGAAACAAAGTTTGACGTTGACCGATGGGGCGAAACCACAAATTTCCGTGGTGACTGGATTTTTAGGGAAAGGAGAAAACAGTGGGGCGATTTCGACGTTAGGGAGAGGCGGGTCGGATTTGACGGCGACTGTGATTGGTGCCGCGTTGGCACTGGAGGAGGTGCAGGTGTGGAAAGACGTCGACGGCGTTTTAAGCGCGGATCCGAGAGAGATTGATAATACGATTCCAATGCCGTTTTTGAGTTTCGAAGAGGCGCAGGAGTTGGCTTATTTTGGCGCGCAGGTTTTACATCCTCAAGCTATGAGGCCGGCGATGGACGACGGGAGTTTACGAGTCCGAGTGAAAAATTCGTACGACATTCGAGCCCCGGGGACAGTCATCGGTCACATCGATTATAACAGTAGCAACGGGAAGAGTGACGATGAAGCAGAACGAATAGACGATTGGTTGTTAACGTCAATCGTGCGTAAAAAGAACGTGACGATGTTAGATATTGTGTCTACGAGAATGCTCGGGCAGTACGGGTTTCTCGCCAAAGTGTTCGCTGTGTTGCAAAACAACGGCATTTCCGTGGACGTCGTCGCGACGTCGGAAATTTCCGTCTCGTTGACGTTAGACCCGGCGAAAATTTGGAGTAGAGATTTAGCACAGGAGGAGTTGGAGAAGGTTCAACGCGAGTTAGAGGACGTTGGAACCGCTCGAGTGGCAGTATCGAACGGTCACTCGATTGTTTCTTTAATCGGCAACTTGGAAAGAAACAACGAGATTATGGAACGGGCGTTTAAAGCGTTGAAAGAGGCGAAAGTGAGCGTGAAGATGGTTTCCCAAGGCTCCTCGAAGTGTAATATTTCGCTTTTGGTAGACGACGCCGAAGGTCAAAAGGCGGTGAGCGCAATTCACGAAGAGTTTTTTGGTCGCGTCGGGATCGGAAAGAAGGAACATTTGCCCGGTATGTAATAAAATCAGCTAAGTTCTGGTTCATGTTACCGCTTGTACTTACTGCCTCTTTACTTCTTCTTGGTATTGCTTTCTCTCAAAGTTACTATTCTGTTCAAGACCGGGCACGCTTTCGTCGAATCGAGATCGAACGTGAAGAAACCGAGTCTTTGTAACTCGACGCGAACCGAGTACGGTTGGTCCGCGTAGTTATCAATCAACATTGGCTCGACGAGAGCGTTTTTGTATACTACCAAAGATTCTGGGTTGACTTGCTTCAACCACGGATGTTCGGCTTCAAGATCTTTGAGCGATTTCTTCTTCGACGTCGCGCCGTCCAAATTTTCTTCTTCTTCTTCTTCTTCCTCGTCCTCCTCCTCTTCTTCTCTCGCTACTACCGCCGCTGCATTCGCCGCATCTACCACAACTTTACCCGGTTCCGGAACCGTGAATAACTTGTCATACACTCTCACCTCCGCCGTCTTAAACTCGGTGTTCGCCCAGTGCAATTTCCCTTTCGGTGGCTTGTTCGTGCGACTTTCCATATCGATTTCGCACTGAACACTTTCGATGACTCCAGTTTCCGGATTTTTCGTGATTCCCGTGCACGTGATATCATACGCGAACAGCAACCGCACTTTCTTATTCACCGATAAACCGAAGAAAGACGGATCATCCACCTCCCGGAAATCGTTACGGTCGATAAACACCGTTTCGGTCAGCTGAATCTTTCGCATGCCGCGTTCCTCCATGAAGGACGGGTGGAACGGTGCATCCATAAACAACTGTGCCGATCGATCTGTCGGGTAATTCACAATCTCAACCTTTAACGGATCTAAAACCGCAAAGAAACGATTGCTATCAACAGAAAGTTCCGCTCGGATTTCGTTTTCCAAACGTTCCAACGGTTGGACGTTTTCGTTTCTCGTCACGCCCATCTTCGCGCAGAAATTGTTCACCGAGGTCGGCGTGTACCCGCGTCTGCGCATGCCGTCGATCGTTAACATTCTCGGATCATCCCATCCGTTCACTAAGCCTTGCGTGACTAACAGATTCAACTTTCGTTTACTCATCACGTTGTACGTGATGTTGCATCGACTAAACTCCCACGTGGACGGTTTGTACACGTCCAGTTTATCTAATAACCAATAGTAAGGCCCATTTGGCGCCTGTCTTGTTTCAAACTCTAACGTGCACAGAGAATGCGTGATATTCTCCAACGAATCGACGATATTGTGCGTGTAATCGTACGTCGGATATATGCACCACTTCGTCCCAGTTCTCGGATGTTCCGCTTTCTTCACTCTGTACGCGGCTAAATCCCACATGGAGGTAATATCTGAACGCAAATCACCTTTCATGCGTAAACTACACTCGCCTTCTTCGCACAGTCCGCTCCTCATCTTCTCAAACAACTCCAAATTCTCCTCGACCGATCTCTCTCGGTATGGCGACGCCGCGCCTTCAGGTAACTCCACCTCGTACCTATTCTCCACCCCACTTTTCGCGCAGGATTCTTGAAATTCTCTCAACAAACGTCTACTCTTTGCCGTTTCTTCTTTGGCTTGATGACACACGTATGCACCGCCATTCTTAATCAATTGAATAGCCAATTCGTACAACGCGTCGAAGTAATCGCTGGAATACGTAATTTTCGCCGGCTCGTGGCCCAACCATTTACACGAGTCTTTAATCGAATCGATGTACTCTTGCTTCTCCGCGGTTGGGTTCGTATCATCAAATCTCAAATACGTTTCCCCTTTGTTCAACTTTGCCACACCAAAGTCAAAATACATGGCCTTGGCGTGACCGATGTGCAAATACCCGTTCGGTTCCGGCGGAAATCGAGTTCGGTACTTCCCGCCGGTGTTTTCTAAGTGTTTCTTCATGTTCTCCTCGCTATTCTTCGCGTAATTCGGCAGTTTCGCGTCGATTTCTTTCTTTTTCGCGAGCAGGTCTCCGGGTTTATTCAAAATGGATTTCACCGCTTCCTCGCACGCGTCTTTCTTCTCCTCCTCTTTCTCCTTTTTGTTCGGTACCGCATTCTCTTTATCTTTACCTTTAGTTTCCTTCCCCTTCGTCCCGTCCGTCGCATCCGTCGCGCTGCTTTTCGCTTTCTCTTGTTTCACCATTTCTACCGAGCTTTCCATGCACGTCTTATACGCTCGTTCGAACAGTGGCAGCGCGGCGTCGTAATCTTTCATCTCCAGCGCTTTCACGCCGTCCTCGAGCAATCGGATGCCTTCCAAATCTGGTTTCTTCTTCGACGCGACCATCGCTTTCTTGTGCATTTTCACCGTCGCGCCTTTCGACGCCGCTTTCTTTTCCGTCTCTTCCGTCATCGTCTCGAAGTCGGATTGGGTTGGCGAACGTCGTCGTCGGAAAGTCGTCGTCGTCCTTTTGTTTTGGGTTTCGTTCTCATATCCAATTTTTGAGGTCCTTTTTTTTTTGAGGTCCTTTTTTTAGGGTTTGATAGATTTTAGGGTTTTGGAAACGAATTGGAAAGTCCGATTTTCTGTCGTCATTCGTCACTCTGTGAAAGAAGGACGAAGACGTGACGACGACGCCTCTTTGTTGCATCCCTCTTTGTTGTTTGGACGACGAAGGAAAAAGAGAGGCAAAAAAGGATGGCATCGGTGGACCACGGGCGCGAACCGTGCCCGCACCGCATCCTGGACGACCTCGGGGGCGCCTTCGCCATGGGCGCCGTCGGTGGAGGCATCGTCCATTTGTGCAAAGGAGCGTACAATAGCCCGCGAGGGTACGTAATGCAAGGCGGAATCGAAGCGATACGAAGAGAAGCACCGAGAATTGGAGGGTCGTTTGCGGTTTGGGGCGGGTTGTTTTCCATGTTTGACTGCGCTTTAGTTGCCGTGCGACGGAAAGAGGACCCGTGGAATCCGATCGCAAGCGGGGCTTTGACTGGGGGGGTGTTGCAGTTGCGGTACGGGTTGCCGTCGGCGGCGAGGTCGGCGGCGTTTGGAGGGTTTTTGCTGGCGTTGATTGAAGGGGTATCGATTGCGTTGACGAGATTGACGGCGCCGCCGCCTCCCGTACCGGAAGAGATGGCAATGGCTCCGATTGGAGGCGGCGCGCCGCCGGTCGTCGCGGGAGAAGAGGGAGGGGTGGCGCCTCCAAAAGAAGAGAGCGGGGGGATTTGGAGTAATATTTTCGGTGGCGGGAGAGAAGAGAAAAGCGATGAGGTACCGGTGATGCCAAAGTTTAAAGAGGAGTTGGAATGATGCGTTTTCTTTCGGTTCCCCAGCGTCATGCCCCCGCGCGGTCGACGCCGCCGTATTTAGCCATTTATGTGTAGCGAAACATTTTAGAAAGTCCATTTTATGTGTGCACGTCGCATGCGCGCTCTCGTACTCGTCCTCGTACCGACAGCGTGCCACGCGCATTTGTTTGCGTCCACGCCGCGATCTGTCGCATTTCCTGCTCGAAGCTGAAAAAATGTTCTCCGAGCGCTTTCGCGGAGGCATTCGTCCGCAAAAAAAATATCTCTCTTTTTTCCCAACACACAAAATCCCCTTTCGTTAAGTCACACATTTCCCCGATGACGCCGACGAACAATGACAACACAAAGGTAGCCGACGATACGGGTGGTGGTTTCACTTTTGGTTCGACTGCAGCGCCTTCATCTGCACCTGCATTTACGTTCAACGGCGGAAGCGGTGGGGCGAATACGCCCAATCCATTCTCACCTTCGTTCCATTTATGGGACCACTTGCTCGACAACGAAGACGTGTTCGCGCGCGTTCTCGCGTTCCTCAACCCAACGGAGCGAAAGTTTTGCACGTGAGTATCGAAGCGCACCAGGCGGACGATGATGGAAACGCTGGGGATGCGCGAGGTGTATATTGAAAGATACAGGACGATCGCACAGAAGGAAAATTTGGAAGAGGAGGAGAGGGTGTTGTTAGAAAGCGATCCGAAACTGGCGGAAAGAAAGACGTCGTCGCCGCTGCTGAAACTTTTGTACGATACGACCACAATTCCAGATAAATTTACGATTAAAGAATGCCGAGGGATTCAGCAACTGGAAATGGCGTTAAAGTTTTGCGTTTTGGAACCGCCGAGAGAGATGAAAGGATTCATCGCAAGCGGATCAATGACGGAGGAATACTTCGTGTACAACGTTGCAATAACGAACGAATTCGAGTTGTTGAGATGGGCGATAGAAGAAAAGAAATCAAAATGGAACCAACAGATAATTGTGAACGAATTGGCTGAGCAATGAAACCTGCAGATGTTAGAATACTGCGTGAAAAAACAAAAACTAGAGGATTACGACTGCGCGCTTCATCACGCTGCAGAGGGAGGCAATCTGGACTGCGTGCGATTTTTGTTGGAACGCGTCGGCGGACTTAAAAAGCCAAAATTCAAAGGTCAAATGTGGCGTAGCACACGCGGCGAATTTATCATAGCTGCTGCGGCGAGAAAGTCGCATTTGCACGTGGTCAAGTATTTGATGTCAAAAGGAAGCCGGGTGACATCGGATACGCTTGTGTTTACGGCCCGCGATGGCTCCTTGGAGTGTTTGAGGTACTTGAGAGAGAATGACATTCGGAAGGTTCGATGGAACTATAGTTGTGTGATAGCAGCGGCAGCAAGAGGAGACCTTGAAATGTGCAAATATTGCGTACAGAATGGCTGTCCGCTGGATGTGCAAGAAGACACACCAAACGCGATGAGACCGGCTGTGGATTATGGTCATTTGGAGATTGTTCGTTTTTTGCACGAAGAGGGAGGGTTAGAGTTCGACGTGATGCACATCTTGAGTACTTTAGTCACGGGAAACGTCGAAATTTTGAAATACGTTTGGTATCGACAAATAATGCCGCTCGGTGAAGATTTCCTCATGAACATTTGGGATTTGTGGGCGGAATTTCACGGGACGTTAGACGATGAATTAACGCTTAAGCTTAACGCGAAGAGGGAATCATTGGGTCATCTTCCGTGCGTGAAATTTTTACACGAGGAAATTCAAATCCCGCTGGTGTTGTCACCATTACATCTAGCTGTGTTTTGGGGCAACGGGCAACCGCGCGCTCATCGAATACGTGCTTGAAAAATCAGTGGAACCGACATCCCTCTTACCGTTTAAGGTTAAAAAACTCTTGTGCAAAACCTCGGCCGTATGCAATTACCTCGATTGTTTACAATTTTTGCACGAAACAGCGAAGTTTCCTATGGATATAGATACCATAAGGGGGGCGTTAGAAAACTTTCAACCAGAGTGCGCTCGGTACGCATTCGAAAGAGGGGCTTGGAAATTTCGAAACTTTTTGAAAGGAAAGAAAAATGACACGTACGTCGAGAGCGACGTGCGGGAAAGAATACAGAAGTTGGAATCGTACGTGCGAGGTAGGACTCCAGCCGAGATCGCAGAAGCGAGATCAGCTTATCATAATGATTATAGTGGGCCGGGTATTCCTGATTCAAACGTCACTTTTTTAAGATTATAGGAAAGGCGAATAAAACGCAGTTTATGTATACATACACAGCTTATACCGTACATGTTGTCCTCTAAATACGCTAATTTGAAAACGTGTTTGCATACGCGACGCCGTTCGCGCCGAGCGTGGCAACCGTTTGCGGTTTACCGCCACTACAAAACGCATATTTCTCTCGTTTGCCTCGACTCGATTCGAAGAGCTCTAAATCTTCCAACTCTGAACCGGTAGATTCTAAAGTCGCGCGAGTGAGCGCCGAGGCCAACCCTTCACGCGTATTGAAGGATTCGATATCGATAATTTGAGTTTTCACGACGACTTTGTATTGTTGGTCATTCCCAGGAGACACGCTTTTGTCGCTTCCAGCAAACGCGTGAAACATCGGCACGTTACGACAGGACGGGCATCCCGCGCCTGGATACTGTCGAACGTATGCGAGTAAACACGTTTTGCATATCGTGCTCGAACAACACGGCATATCGTTCAGCGTAATGTCTATGTTCTTAGATTTTCCTAATTCGTGTTCGCTCTCTAAGCACAAAGCGCACGCGCGCTCTTCTTCATTTTTTATCTTGTCGTTGTTATCGGACTCTTTGGTATCTAACAAGTCGTCTAAAAGAGTTTTTGTGGAAGAAAAATGCGGCACTTGAATATTGGTTTCACTCTTTGTCTCTTCGGTAACGAACGGAACTCGAAGATGTTGCAACACGGCACGCGACGTCAGATTCGATTTTCTCGCGGCGTGTTCGTCCACGTCTCGGCTCAAAATGAACATCGAAAATACGTTAACATTGTCATCGTTTTCGATATAAATTGATTCAAGTTCTCTTCCTTGGGAACCAAGAATTGTCGTTCGTAAACTCTGTTCGAGGACGCTTAAAGTCGCTTTCGAGACCATGCTTCTCCCCTTTCCCGTTTTCACTCTTCGTGCTGCTGGATCCGCGAACGCTCTCACGATTGCCTCTCCGCTCGGAAAATATATCAAAAGTACGCCGCTCCCTCGAAACCCTTTAATCACGCCAAACTCTCTCTGGTACGTGCTATCACTCATCCCTTTATCCCTCTCCTCTTTCCTCGCCTTACCCACCTCCGAGCACGTCTTACCCCATATCTTTGTCTCCGCGTCTTCGCCAAACGTCACCGGCATATGAACTTCCGTCTCTTTCAAAACAGGGTCGAACGAAATCGTCGTCTTCCCACTCGTCGCTCTCACTTTTCCGTTCAACTCCGTCACTCGTTCAAAACAGACGTCAAAATACCTCGTCTCTTCCTCATACACCCCCGACAAAGATTTCTCTTTCAATCGAATCGTAGGACACAAGAACCCTTCTACCACCCGTTCTCTTTCATTCGCCAACGTAATGTGCGGTCCTAAGTTCCACGAAACCACGGGGTCGCACCCGTTTTTCTTTCTAAACGGAACCCACACTGCAAACGCGCTCTCGCACCCAACCACGTTCTCGTAACTCCTCCGCGTCGTTCGACAACTCGTCGCCGCCACGATAATCTGACCTTTCTCAAATTCCTCGCATTTGACTTCAAATGACGCGCATTCGGGAGGCCAACACGTCGGTAAGCGTAGCGATATTACGCTCTTACCGGATCTCGCATCTAACACGTCGATCGATGCTCTTTGGTACCCAGACCCGGACGCGCGGACGATGAAATGTTTCGTCATTTCGATACAATCCACTCCAACACATTCGTCTTTCTCTTCTTGGTCCTCCTCCAGCTCTTCGTCGTCGTCGTCGTCGTCGTCGTCGTCGTCGTTGCCGTCTCTTCCGAGCGTCGAATAATCGAACGCGTTCGCCTTCCTCTTCCTCCTCTTAAACCACGAACACTGGATCTTTTCTTTCGTCGTCGTCGTCGTCGTCGCGGAAAGCCTTTCCTTTCCATTCAACACGAAGAGCGCGATGGTGCCGTCTGAATATCCAACGCACGCGCGCGTCGTCCTCGTCTCCTCGTCGTCCCGTGCCGCGACCGTTGTCGCGTCCACGACTCTCGGCAACGCGCCGAGCGATGCCGGTCGCACGAGCGCCTCCGGCGGGGGCAGCTCGCGAACCGTTCGCAGGTGGGACATGGAAGACCACTCGAGCAAAAGCGCGTCGTCAGAAAGACAGTTGTTATTTTGGAATGGAGATATTCTTCAATACACTTAAAATTCATATAATTAAATACGTATGCGAAAACGAAGAGATACAAATGTCGTCTCTCTCTCTCGCGCGCGCGCGAACGCGAACGCGATGCCGTGTGAAGCGATAGCCGATCGATCCTATGGCCAAAGCGATGATTATTCGATCAAACCCTCTTTTTCGTCCGAAATATCCGCGGCGTCTCTTCTCACGTAGAAGAACACGTATCCTTGACTGGCGATGGATTTGACCTCGTCGTCGTCGATGTCTCGAACGTGATCGTCGTCGAATTGGCGCCAGCAGTTGTCGCCGGCGAGATCTCGGGCGACGGTGGTGTAATGACCGGCGTTGGCGGCTTGACCGTGGTGTGCGACGCACGCGGAGAGGTCGTAGGTGAAGGAGGCAGACGATTTGCAAGATTTAGTGGCGGCTGTTTCTTCCTCTTTGCATCGCTTCTCCTCGTTCGCCGCGGAGGATTTGCGTTTGTTGCCACCTTTTTTAGATTTGTCGAGTGCCGGCTTTTCAACGACGAAAACTTCGTCGTTGTCGTCGTCGTCGTCCTTCTCCTCCTCGGCCGTCGGTTCCAAGAATGGTTCTAAACTTAAATTTTCCAAAGGAAATGCCACCGGCGCGATAATCTTCGCCCGTTGACCAGATTTTCCTTTCCATATGAACCGTTTCAAGTGCAAAACCAGAACTTTTGGGCACTTGCGATTCAACGACATTCTCTTTGTGGCTGAAGTCACCACTTGACAACGCTCGCAGTAATATCTGTTGCTGCCGCCGCCGCTGCCACCACCACCTAAAGACTCTTCTCTGGTGTGTACTTCCAAGCACTGCTCGATCGTCGCTTCGCCGTTCGGACCGTTTCCATCGATTGGTGCCGAGTGGTCCCAATACATGCTGTCGTTCATATCGTTTTGACTACTTCCGGTGTTCGACAAACCCAATGCGTTCAAGTTGACCAATGGAGGACTTGTCGCTCGCGTCATCGGTCTCGATACGTTTGGTAACGGCAAACTCAAATCCAAGAACGGCTCTTTCATCGCGTTCGATTGCCCGCACTCGCTGCATTTCACGTGCGAAACCGCCACACCGCCAAAGATTTTCCAAATCGGATCATTCGACATGTTCTCGGCGTCAGCAAAGTACGTCTGTGGCGTGCTCGGATCGAATTTTGGCGACTCGATAGAGGCCATGTGAACTTTTGCTTCTGCGACGAGTTTTTGTACGGCGGTCGGAATGCCACCTACGCTACATTTCTTTTGCGCGGCTGTTCGAACCGGCGTCAACTTCCCCGGAGTTTTCAAATTCGACATGTCCTGCAACGACATCTCGCGGCGCACTTTTTCGTCCCCAGTTTCTGGAGGCGACGGGTCGTTTGTCACGCTTGGAGTGTTGCTTTCCCTTTTGATGATGTTCGTGCCATCTTCTATTGTCACGACTTGTGTCGTTTGCGTCGATCGATCGTTTTGCTGTTGCGCTTGCACGGAAGGATTTTCCTTTTCTAGTTTGGACCGTTTCGCTTTACACGGACGACACAAGCATCCGTACTTGTGCTCGACTGCACCCCACCTGGAAACGATAACGAAACCTTTCGGGTTGGGATCGATGGCGTCTTCGACGGTATCTGGCGAACCTGAGTGCTCGTTCTTTGTTAAAAGACCTTTCGTGTCTACGGATTCGGTACTCGCGTGCAATAGTTGTTCCTGCTGCTGATTAATAGTAGTAGTTGGTGGTGGTGGTGGTGTATTACGACGTCTCGCATGTTCGTCGACATCGCATTGAAACGGACTCGAGTTGTTGTTGTTGTCGTTGTTTAAGAAACCAAGCGTTGGGGTTTCGTTGGTCGCGTTGTCGAATCCAATGAGAAAGCTATCCCCTCTCCTTACACCACCACCACTCCCAGCACCTTTATCGGAAACGTCGCTTCCGTTACCGCCGGTGAGTAAATTCTTATGCGCAAACATGGATGACGCTCCAACTTGAGCGCATGACGGACTGCCTTCTTTACTTCCTTTCGGCGTGGCTGTTAAACTCGAGTTCGTTCTTCTCGGTCGGAACGACCTCGCTCTCTTCGGGACTTTTCCTGGCAATACCGTTTCGTAATCGCCGTCTTCACCGTTCCTCCGTCGTCCGCTGTGCTTCTCGTCCTCGTCGAATCCAATTTCCATTAACGCATTCTGTTCGTACTCTCTTTTCAATCGTTCGTTTTCCTTCCGTTTCTTCATCATCCGTTCCCCGACCAACAATTCTTTCCTCAACCTTTCCAACGCAAACCTCATAAACTCGTGTGCGTCTTGCTGCGCTGACCCGGCGAACGCCGGTACAAACCGCCACACCGCCTTCAACAACTCCGTCGGTGGAAATGCCGCGTACCTGCCGCACCGTAACGTCCGCAACACCCTTCTCAATTCTTTTCCTAAACACGCTCCTTCGCGCGCCGCGCCTCTCGCCACGTCCGCTCTTCGTTCTCTTGTCATCGCCGGCGCGCGCGGTTGAAAATTATTCTCGAGTTTTTCTCCGCTCCCGTGAGAACTCATGGTCGTTTTCCCTCTCGGAAACGTTAGAATCTCTTCGTGATCCCTCCGCCGTCTCCGCGCCGACGAAGACGCGGACGCGTCGTTCTCGTTCCCTCGTCTCGTTCGATGTTGATCGTCGATGTCATTCGTAGTATTCGTGCTTTTTGTCGCGGTAGTACCCCCGCTTTTGATGCGTCGTCTTTGCATTTTTTGCCCAGGCGGCGGTTTGGCTTCCGTTGGTTTTTTTCCGCCATTCGTAGTAGTACTCGTATTCGCATCAATTTTGTGTTCCAAGAGCAGTCGTTCGCACGCGTCGCTCAACACGTACTTTCGGAACGGGTCGAGCGCGCACAAAGCCTGTTGCATCGTCGTGTTCGCAAAGATTATTTCGTTAATAAAACGAGTGGTGGTGGTGATCAGAGGAGGACCGCAGACGAAAGAAAGCCAACAAAAACGCGACGCAAAAAACATCGTTTTTGGAAACGTCGTCGTCGTCGTCGTCGCGACACATTTCATCCGGCTTTGTTAATGGGTCCAAAAACATCTCGAATCGATATCGATTTTGGAAGAAAGAAAAAAACACAAATACATTATACCTGAACGGTCGCGTTTAAGTAACACGTGTTGCTGACGTTGTGCAGCCCGGCGTTGATGATGGTGGCATCATCATCGTCCTCCTCTTCCTCCAAAGCTTTTGACGTGGAAGGGGCTTCTTCTTCCAGCACGTCGGCGTCAAAGGCGTCCTCGTCGGCGTCGTCCTCGTCGGCGTCCTCGGGGTCAGAGTCGTCTCGCATAATCGATGATTTGTCGGTTTGTCGAGAGAGCTTTTTGTGTGCGGTTTTTCTTTCTTCGTCTCTCTTTTTTTTTCTTCTTCGTGTCTCTCTTTTTTTTTTTCGTCTCTCCTCTTTTTTTTCATTTTTTGGCTTACAAAATCATTTGGGTTGGTGGTCCTTTTGCTCTCTCTCTCTCTCTCTCTCTCTCTCTCTCTCTCTCTCTCGATTTTCTTTGTGACATGTATTTTTTTAGAGTACGAAATGAGAGCGAAAGAGAGAGAGGTCTCATTGTCCCTTCTCTCCAAAACAAAGGAACACTCTCTCAACACTCCTTTTGTCTCATCAAAAACTTTTGACATCATCACAACTTTATATTCTTTGTTGGCCACATGGAACACCAAAGCGAGGAGCAGCAGCATTTCGACGACGACGAAAAAAACGACGACGACAAAAAGAAGAAGAAGAAGAAGAAGACGAAGGAGGAGGAACTTTTGGGCGCGTATTCCCCGACGGCGCTCGCGCGGTACCTCTCGTACAACGATTTCCACGCCGTCGCGGAAACGACGAGAGATTTGGAATTGAACGGCGAACGCTTGAGAAATTGCTGCGCGAAAGATGCCGAGAGAGAAGTGCGAGAACGGAACGTGCGAGAACTGCTGGGGTGCGACGCGGAAGAGGCGAAGAGGATGTGCGAGGAACTGGAGAAGGATTTCGCGGACGTCCCGTACGACCCCGCGAGGCATTTTTTTCCTCCGACGATAGCGATGGGGAGACCTGTCGCGATGAGTGAGAGGCAACGAGAACACCACCGAGGCGAAGAGACGGTCGGTGGCGCTTTGATGAGGGAAATTCCACCAGACGGCTACAGAAATCCTCTGTTCCCATCTTGGTACGATCGGTCGCCGACGAACGATCGGTGGCGGCACGGATTTGGCAGAGAATATTACGCGGACGATGACGAAGAAGAAAACGAACGAGAGCGACGACTGAGAGAACGAGAGAGAAAGGTCGAAGAACGAGAAAAACGGATAGATGAGATAGAAGCGCGGTTAAAAAGAGTAGAGGAGAAGACTGGGACATGATACTAGGTACCGTTTGGTACCAAGTACGCGCAACGTGTATACATACCTAGTAATGTATTATTTGTAAAACAAAAACAACGAACAAAGGAATAAAACAAACGCCGGCGTAGAAAAATGTGCGGTCTTATTTCTTTTTCTACTTTTGGTTCTTACTTTAAAACACTTCTTATTTACGTATAATTTGCTCGCTTTCTCTCTCTCTCTCTCTCTTTCTTATTTATGTATGTGTATTTGCAAATCGATTACCAGCCGATGTGTCTGTAGTTCTCACCCGCGTAGACAGCGTCCGCACCAAGCTCCTCCTCGATTCTCAACAATTGGTTCATCTTGGACAAACGCTCCGATCGGCACGGCGCGCCAGTTTTGATTTGACCAGTCGCCAAACCAACCGCCAAATCCGCGATGAAAGAATCTTCAGTCTCGCCAGATCTGTGCGAAGCCATGACACCCCACCCAGCTTTCTTGGACATGCCGACCGCTTCGATGGATTCAGAAATCGTACCGATTTGGTTGATCTTCAACAAAAGCGCGTTGCACCACTTGCCATCAATTGCCTGTTGAACTCTCTTCGGGTTTGTGACCAACAAATCGTCGCCGACGATTTGGCACTTACCGCCAGCCGTCAGCAACGCCGTGTTCTCTGCATCGTCTTGGTCGAACGGATCTTCGATGGAAACCATCGGGTACTGCGTGCAAAATTCGTTGTATAAGTCAATCATCTCCTTCCCGGTCTTCTTCATAGAACCGTCGTTGTTCTCCGTCTTGAAGTCCAAGTCGTACATGCCGTCCTTGGTCAAGAACTCGGACGCCGCGACATCCATACCAATCTTCACCTTACCAGTGTAGCCAGCCTTTTCAATGGCTTCAACAACCAAGTCCAAACCTTCCTTATTGTCTTGAATATTCGGCGCGAAGCCGCCTTCGTCACCGACGTTGCACGCGTCTTGGCCGTACTTCTTCTTAATGACAGATTTCAAGTTGTGGTAAACTTCTGATCCCATTTGCATGGCTTCCGCGAAAGACTTTGCGCCAACTGGCAAGATCATAAATTCTTGCATGGCCAACTTGTTACCGGCGTGGGATCCACCGTTGATGATGTTGAACGCCGGCACCGGCAAAACCAACTTGTTGTTACCCGCCAACTCAGAGATGTGCTTGTACAAAGGAACACCCTTTTCTCCCGCACCAGCCTTTGCCAACGCCGTAGAGACCGCCAAAATAGCATTCGCCCCCAACTTCCCTTTGTTATCGGTACCGTCCAACTCTTTGCACATGAATTCGTCGAGCGCTTTCTGCTCTCTTGGATCCTTACCAACCAATGCCGGCGCGATGATTTCGTTGATGTTCTTCACCGCGGTAGTACAACCTTTACCCATCCACGCGTTACCGCCGTCTCTCAATTCAACGGCTTCGTAGATACCCGTGGACGCCCCAGACGGAACCATCGCGCGGAACATGCCTTTGCCGGTGTGAATGTCGCATTCCACCGTCGGGTTACCTCTAGAGTCGAACACTTGGCGACCGACGACTTTCGTGATCGCCGGCGGCGTTTGCTTTCTCAAGTGATCAGCCTGTGGAAAATAAGTGACGCAATTGTTAATTCTACATCTATTGAGTTTCGTTTTTCTTCCGTCGTTTCTCGACTTCAGATAAGAAGATGCCGATGATTTTGACGACGACGGCGATTTATCCATTATCCATCTCGTGGACGAGGGCGCCGTCGTCGTCGTCGTCGTCGTCGTCGAGCACGCGCGACACAATTCGCACGACATCATTCATTCGAAGACCACCCTCGCTGCTTTCTCTCGCTTTCCTCTCGATCGTCGATGCCACCACGCGTTTGGCGAGAAAGAGAAAGAGCGGGAAAAGTCTTCGAAAAAGAGCTCTCTCTTTTGTGGAGTCAGCCACTCTTCAAAGGCGCTTTCTCGCTTTAAAAAAAAGAGGAATTAATCCAACTCCTTCTTCTCGCCGGCGCCGACGAGCGCGCGACCGCGACCCGACCAAACCAACGCCGTTCGTTCGCGACGACTCTTTTCCTTTCCGCGAATTCTTCGAGAAAGCGAACGTCTCTTTTTTGTCGTCGTCGTCGTCGCGCCACCTTCCTCTCGTCGGCCGACGTTTTTTTTTTCCGCTCTCGGGAAAAAATTCCCTCCTCGAGCACACACCACCACCACAAAAGAGCAAAGAAAAAGGGAAACATCCCACGAAGAAAAAACAAACAAACAATCGTCGTCTCAATCGTCGGAAACCGACGCGACACGCCCTCGCGCGACCTACCATGAACGAAATCGGTTCCGGCGCTTTTGCCTTCACCGCGGCATTGATGGTTTCCTCCACTCGTTTGGAGAGGTTGTGCGTTTCGATGTACTCTTGGATCGACATATATCTTCTTACTTTACGGTAATCGCTCTTTTTTTTGTGACGACTCTTCCGACGAGAGGCTTTTTGCTGCCGTCGGTTTTTTTTTCTTCTTCTTCTTTTGGAAAAAAAATGAACAAAAAATTCCTTTTTTTCGTAATAAAAAAGCAATCAAAAATCACTTCTTTGTCGCGACAAAAAAAGGAGCAGCGGGTCTCTTTGGTCTCGTTCTCTCGTTCTCTCTCTCTCTCTCCCCCGTTTTGGAAAAAGCGTCGTCGTCGTCGTCGTCGTCGTCGAGGTTTTTTTGATTGGGTCTCGACGAGATGGCGCCGTTAAAACCGAAAACGATCGCCATGTTCGACGTCGACGGGACGCTGACCGTCCCGCGAAAAACAGCCAACGAGGCCACCTTGGATTTCATCAGATCTTTGAGAAACACGTGCGCGGTCGCCATCGTCGGCGGGTCGGATTACGGAAAGATTTGCGAACAGTTAGGACCGGAATTCGAGAAGGAAGTGGATTATTTGTTCTCCGAGAACGGTTTGGTGGCGTATAAGAACGGGGAAATGATCGCGAAACAATCCTTCTTGCAGTTTTTAGGAGAGGAGAAGTTGCAGAAGTTTCTCAACTTTGTGTTGAAGTACATCGCGGACTTAGAGATTCCGCAAAAGAGAGGGACGTTTATTGAGTTTAGGAACGGGATGTTGAACGTGTCACCGATTGGACGCAACTGCTCGCAAGAAGAACGAGATAACTTTGAAAAGTTTGATCAGACGGCAAACGTGAGGAAGACGATGGTGGAGACGTTGAAGAAGGAATTCGCGGATTACGGGTTGACGTATTCCATCGGTGGGCAGATTTCGTTCGACGTCTTTCCGAATGGATGGGATAAGACATATTCGTTACAATTTGTCGAAAAGGATGGGTTCGAAGAGATTCATTTCTTTGGCGATAAGACGTACAAAGGGGGGAATGATTACGAGATTTTCGAGAGCGCGAAGACTATCGGACACACGGTGACGAGCCCGGAAGATACGGTGAAGCAAGTCACGGAGTCTATCATCAACGCTTAAGATTTTATTAATTTGTTCATAATGCCACAAACGTCTTCATAATGTTCTACCTACTTTGAATTCGTAAAAATATGTGAGACGCCGCAGAGCTCTCTGGAAAAGCAACAATTCTCTCGACTTCAGATAAAAAACGGACGGTTCGCCTCTTTTCGTTACAACAAAACTACAATCATCTGTTCGCTACGTATTGCCATTATTTTCTACTTTTTGCGACTATGTTTTACTTCCTTTCATTCAACTTCTTGTCCACTAAACCGCCTTCTTTGCTCAAATGTAAAGCCTCTCTGGCGACCTCTTCTTCGGCGAGCGCTCGAAGTAAAACCGTCGACGCGCCTCTCTCGCCGGCGCCGCGCGATTTCTTCTTCTTCCCATCACCAACAAACTCTCGCCCGACAGCTTTCGCCGATATCCCATCAAATATTCTCGGCTGGTGACTACTACTACCACCTCTACTATTATTATTACTACTGCTACTGTTGGTCTTCATATTCATCCCTTCGTTCGCTCTCTGCGTGGCTTCTTTTTCTTCCTCTTCTCCACGGCTCTTCTTCCCAATGCTCCCAGATGGACTACTCCTCAACCCGCTCCGTATTTCCCCGACCACGTTCTCCAACGCCTTCGTCGTTCCTCTCAGGTCGTCGTGTAATTCTTTCACCTCCGATTCGTCCAGTATCTTCTCCAATTTCTCTCGATAGACGTGCGAATATCCAACGATTTTCCCGGTCATTCGTCCCAAGGATTTCGCAAGCATGGGGACGTCTTTCGGGCCAAGAAGGACGACCGCGGCGACCGTCGTCCCGAGAATCTCCCCGTAGGAAAAACCCAGGAATCGAGACGCGACGGAACCGCGCATTTTTGTTTTGTTTTGTTCTTCGTTTTAAATCGTTTGCTGCGTCTTTTTACAGAATGCTCTATAACAACACACTCCTATTATTATAGTGTAGAGTACTCCAACTCCAATTGCGTTTTTCCTCTCTGATGACACAAAAAATGTAAAGAGGCAAAAATGACCTCTTCTCCTCCTCCTCCTCCTCCTCCAAAAAAAAAGAAAAAAAAAGAAAAAAAAAACAAAAAAAAAAGAGCAAAAAAAAGAGGTTAAACAATAGTCACATCATTATTACTTTTTGCCTCTCAAAGCTCTCTCGTATTTTTTGTTTTTTTGCCACCTTTTCATTTTTTCTTCCTCCCCCATAGGCTGCTTTTGTCTTTGTCGCGAAAACAACAACACCGCGATGATGATGGTGGTACTACTACCCCGCGGTGGTGGTGGTGGTTGTCGTCTTTTTTTTTCGACAGTATTATTTGCGTCGTTGGCGGTGGTGGTCTCGGTGGTGGTCTTTGGCGTCGTCGCGGGTGCGTCGTCCGGGACCGCGCGTTCGACGAGCGCATCATCATCATCATCATCATCATTTTCGTCATCATCATCGTCGTCAATCGGAAAAACGATCGAAATAGCGCTCTCGACGGGGTCAACAAAGGCGTCGAAAAAAAACGCGTTTCCATTTTCGTCCGCGACGTCGCGGGCGTTGGAAACGGCCGAGTCTATCGCGACGTGTTGCGGGAACGAGAAGTTTTGGCGATTTGTTGGGACGTGGGCCAACCAAAACGGGTTAAACGGGAAGAGATGCCAACGGTACATCGAAGCTGCGTTAGAACACGCCGTCGCTGGAGGACGCGAGGCAGAAGAAGCTCCCCGAGAAGAACACATGATGATTGGGGCGTTGAAGATGGCGTTAGGACTGCGGCAGTACGCGCCGCGATTGAAAATGTTTGAGAAGCTGAAAGAAGAAGCAGCAGAGGAAGTGGTGAGAGATGCCGGGGTACGAGAGGAGGTGAAGAAGAAGTGTTGCTTTGCGACTGTTGGAAACGGAGGACGGTACGCCACGGACGTCGCGAGTTTGAGGAGAGCTTTGAACGAGGCGGCCAAGGAAGACGCGAATAACACGGAACAGTACTCGTATTTACTCCCGACGGAGTTCGATCACATCTATCCAAATGGGAAAGAAAACGATATCTTGGAAGGGTCCGAGGTAGAAGAGAAGGCGAAGGAAAAACGAGTACCGATGGTGTATTTATACGCCGCGACTGGGTCGCGGTGTTTTCTCGACATGCACGAATTTTTAGCCGAGAAGATCGAGAAAGGAGAAGTGAGATATGTTTTAAGGCCTGTGTTTGAGAAGTCATGTTTGAACGATAAGAAAGCGGTGGAGCAGTGCACGGCGTATGGGGCGTTCAATTACGACGGCGATAAGAAGAGCAAGAGTAACAATAGCATGAATGAAGAGGACGACGAGCTTTTGTACATGCCTGGATTTGGCGTTGAGTTGGCGATTAAAAATATGGAATATAAAGCCGTGGACGATCAAATTACCGGGAAAGATGAGGAGGAAAGCGAAGACGTTGACCAGGAGGAAATCGTGTTGGGTTTTAATTTTAAGACGCTTCGGGAGCGCCTGGCGGAGAGAGGAGAAGACATGCAAGAAAAACTCGACGTATTTAAGAAACAATTAGAACTGGAAGAGAAATCGATCAAAGGTGACATGTTTGAACCGCTTCCGAAATGGAAAATTGCCAACTTAGGTTTACTCGCTACGCAGAAGATTGTCTCCGCGAACGACCCGTTACTAATGCTTCGCGACGTGACCCAAAATTTTCCTTCGCTTATGAATAAAATGGCGAACACCATGCGCGTGCAAAAGAAAACGAGAGAAGAGGTGAAAGAAAATCAACAGGCGGTGCCGCCATCCTCGGTTATCATGTCTTTAAATGGGCAACCAATGGAACTCGATACCGTCGATGCGTTTGCAATCATGGACCGCATCATTTCAGAATTACGAGACGCCGAGCGCGTGCGTACGATTGGATTAGAAGACAAGGCTGCCGCAGAAACGCTACACTTGCGTCCGAAAAGCATGCAAACCAAACAGCCGCCTAAAATCGACGCCACTTTCTCACCTGTCGAGTATAGTTTCGACTTTGAAAAGGACAAGCAGTACGAAAAATGGTCAAAAAGTTACTCTAAGTTTTTAAAAGCGTTGAAGGAATCGCATGGCCAAGGATTACCGCCGATTCGGCGAAACTTGATCAACATCGTTGCGATCGTAAACCTTGGAAGTGCGGAAGGTATGGAAATAATAAGCGTGTTAGAAAGGTACCGTAAAATGAATTTACCGGTGCGATACGCTATTCTTGCGATTGGAAGCAACGATGAGACGCAATTGTTCGAAGGCGATGATTACATGGGAGACGGTTCGGGTGGAGAAATTCCAGACGATTCACTTCCGGATGGACAGACGTATTCAAACTTAGTTGCAAAGTGCGCGCATTATATTTTAGCGAAATACGGGGCGAAGCCCATGCGTGCTTTTGTCAACGATATTATCGAAGGAAGAGAGCAACTTGCTCCGGGCGATTACTTCTCGCCTCCGGTCATTGCACCGCCAAAGTGGGAAGATGCGAGGTCGAATTTCATACAAATCGCTCGAGCGATCGAAGTCTCGAACGTGTTAGGTAAAGGAAGCGATAGTAAATCAGTATCAGTGACGGATCGAAGGGAGGTCATGGAACGTGTTGTCAAAGAGTTAAATGACGTATTAGATAAAATGGAAGATGACAACCAGGAAGACGATAACAATAAGTACAGCGCAGATGCGTTGAAAGCGAAACGAGCCGTCGAAAGTCGAGGGCTTGAACCGAACTCGGTATTGATCAACGGTGTCTACTACGACAGCGAAACGAGTCGAAGGACAGTTGGTGCTTCTATTTCTCGCGCGATGGGACATTTCATTGGCTCTGTCGTCCAAAGTCTTCCGCAAGCTATTCAAAAGAAACAGTTGAAGGACGACATGGACGCGTACGCTTTCGTCAACAAAGGTGGTGCAAAAAAGCTACGTCCAGAGGTTCAAGATGAATCTGCGTTTCCGCCGACGTTTTTACCGGAAATTCCGCATTTGTTTTACATCTCCAAACCGTGGCTCGATGGCGGAACGCAAAAAGAAGCGAAACCAGTGTCCATATGGGTTGTAGCTAATCCGGATTGCGCGTTGGGTAAAGCGCACTTATCGGAAGCTATGACATTCTTGCAATCGTCTTACGATGAATCAAAGAATGAAAATCAAGATAAAGAGGAGGACGGTAATCAAAGCGTTGCGAAACAAACGCGATTATATTTGGTCAATCCGCAAATGAATGACTCTGCGAAACCAACGCTCGTCGCGCGTGCCATCATCGCCGCGACGCAGCTTACCAGTACGCGCGAACGCATTCCAACGCTCGTGTTAGAGCTACTCAAAGATGGCAAAGGCGATCAGGACTTTATCGATCGTGCAGTGGAAGTATCCGGAGTGAAAGCGGACGAGTTTCAGAAATTCCTCCGCAAGGAAGAAACGATTGATGGTCTCTTGAAATTGCAAAGAACGCTCAACGTGAAGCATCTTGGAAACACGAGACGCGCGTTTGTCGTGAACGGCCGCTTACTCGATCCAGTCGCTTTAAAAACTGAATTCGACGCCAGCGATTTACACGTAGTTGCCGAAGCAGATCTTGAGAAACGTTCCAACGATGCACAACAGATTGTTGAACGCGACGTGCGGGCGAAGGAGAATCCAAAGGATCACACTACCATGGTGCCGTTTCGTATCATTTCGGGCCGCATCGCGGCTTTGTCCCATTTTATTGCCAAGCGGTACGAACAAGCTGCCTCGAGAGGTGTCGTGGAATCGTTAGAGTTCCTCTCGACGAACCGCACGGCATTTACTCTGGGAAAGAACAACACTCGTGGTAATATCCCAATGGTTGAAATCGAAGTCATTCTCGATCCGCTTTCGAAGGAAGCGCAAAGAATCGCTCCGGTTCTGAAGGTGCTCAAGGATTCGCTCGGCAACCACGCCTCTTTGAAAGTCATCATGAACCCGGTTGTAAAGTTATCAGACGTTCCGTTATCCTCATATTTCCGATACTGTGCGCAAGACCTGACGGATTGGTCGAAATTGCCCAAAGTCGTCTTCGAAGCAGGAAGTTTGCCAGAGAGCAAAACACTCACGGCTCACCTCGATCATCCGGAACCTTGGATGGTGACGACGAAGAAAGCTAAATACGATCTTGATAATTTAATATTAGAGAATGTGAAAGAAGATACGGTTTTTGCGGAGTACAGTTTGGAGAGCTTATTGGTCACTGGACACGCGTTTGATGAGAGCAATCCAAGAAGTCCGCCACGAGGGACACAAATTGTTTTACGAAAGAAGTGGTTAGCGGAAGATATTGGGGATGAAGAAGGAGAAGGAGATGACAACACCATTGCAGGTACAATTATCATGGCTAACCTTGGCTACTTTCAACTCCCCGCATCTCCCGGACGATTCGCCTTGGCGTTGAAAGAAGGACGCTCGCGAGACGTGTACGAGATGGCAGCGACGGGTTTAATTGACATCGATGATCGAACGAATACGTTTTCGAGCGGTCGCACGGATCTATCCAAGTTCAGAGCAGAAATTACCATCGCGAGCTGGAGTGGGAAAAGAGTCGAAATAAAACTGAGTAAACGCTCAGGATTTGAAACGGCGGACGTTTTGAGCGAGGAGGAGGACGATGACAATAACAAAGGCAAAGGTGGTTTGGGCTCCACGATTTCCTCCCTATTCGGTGGTAAAAAGAGGAAAAAGAATCATCTTCAAGTTGATAAAAACGGCTTGGAAACTATTCACATCTTCTCCGTCGCCACTGGTCACTTGTACGAACGATTCCTCAAAATCATGATGGCCTCGGTGCGTCGCAACACGAAGAACCCGTTGAAGTTTTGGTTCATCAAGAACTGGTTGAGTCCATCTTTTAAAGATTTCCTCCCGCATTTCGCCAAGAAGTATAACGTTGAATACGAATTGATCACGTATAAATGGCCGACATGGTTGCACAAGCAAACCGAAAAGCAACGCATCATTTGGGCGTACAAGATTCTCTTTCTAGATGTCATCTTCCCGCTTTCGCTTGAGAAAGTCGTCTTTGTCGACGCCGACCAAATCGTTCGAGGCGACATGAACGAACTGTGGAACATCGATTTACAAGGAGCACCGTACGGATACACCCCAATGTGCGATAACAACAAAGAAATGGAAGGGTTCCGATTCTGGAAACAAGGCTTTTGGAAGAACCATTTGAGAGGCAAACCGTACCACATTTCTGCATTGTACGTGGTTGATTTGAAACGGTTCCGCGAGTTAGCTGCTGGCGACCAATTGCGAGGAATGTACGAGCAATTATCGAAAGATCCAGGTTCGTTGGCAAACTTAGACCAAGATTTACCGAATTTTGCGCAGCACCAAGTCCCAATCTTTTCGTTACCAATGCCTTGGCTTTGGTGTGAATCGTGGTGCGGCAACGAAACGAAAGCGGCGGCGAAGACGATCGATCTGTGCAACAACCCGTTAACGAAAGAACCGAAACTTGTTGGAGCGGCGAGAATAGTGAACGAGTGGACTGAGTTAGATAACGAGGTTCGCGCGTACACTTCTGAAGTCGAGAAGAGTGGTTTGCTCGGTCATACGAGGAAGCACGACGAACTCTAATTTGTAGTTAAATAGATAAAATGTATCTCTAGACTAATTTTTTGCAAGCACCTAAACATATGTTTCAACATTCTTTCGCTTTCCGCATATCTGCTATGGTTTCTTCTACCGACCGTTTATCTCTCTTCTCTCCCTCTCTCGCCACTCTTAACTCGGACACGTCGTCGCCAAACGCCGGCGCCTTATCGGTTAAACTTTCCTTCTTCCGAAACGCGAGCATTTCCCTCTTCGTTTTTTCCGCTTTCTCTCTTAAACTAATCTCCAACTGTTTCTTTTCCTCCTCTTCTTTTTTGCTCAGTTTATACACGCGCACGAATTTCATCGGATCTCCGTTTTCATCAACCATATTGTCGATTTCAATCGATTCTGATGTCGTTTGCATCTCCGAGGCGCATCCGTGCGCGACGTCTCGCCACATCTTTTGCATCGGTTGGAAACTGTTGTCGTCATTGTACAAATGAATGAATGCGTGAAATAAGAAGGAAGACGAATTCGTCCGGTCAGTGATGAAATAATCTCTCCCCATACGAAAAGAACGCACCTAAAACTCGCCGTCTCCTTCCCTTCGCTCGCCGTCCACTTCTCCACGACTTCCTTTTCAATCTTCTCTTTGATATCCTTTTCAAATTTCTTCCTTCGTTCCAACGCTCGTTCCTGTGGAGTCATCAGCGAGCTCCGCTCTATGCGTGGCAGTGGTTTCCCGTCCATCTTCCCGTTCGACGCGCGGTGTTGTTGTTGTTGTTGTAACTGTTGTTCGCTCGTCTTTTTTATGTTCCCGAGTATGTTCCCGAGTAAATTCGACGACGCGTGGTTCTTCTTCGCTTTCTTCTTCGTCGCATCGGCCGTTCCACCCAAAGGCAAAGTCTTTCGCGCCGCGCCTCCCGGACGCTTCATCCTCCCTGGCGCCCTCCTTTAGGTCGTCGTCGTCGTCGTCGTCGTCGTCGTCGTCGTTTTGGCGGTCAGACACGCGAGGACAAACACGAAAAAACAACCGTATAATAAAGGAGAGCACACCACGCCTCTTCTTCNTCTTCTTCTCTCCGTGTCTTTTTGTGAAGAACCCACATGACACAACACACAGTTTTCTCCTCCTCCTCCTCCTCCTCCTGTCTTTTTGTTTTTTTTTTTCACCCACTCTTTTTGTGATACCCTAAACTATGGTGACTAAAATTCTTCTTGTGATGACTGGACGAGGCCGCACAAAAAAAAAAAACATCATCATCATGGGGGAAGAAGAAGAAGAAGAGGAGGAGGAGGAGCCGACGACGACGACGACGGAAGCGTCGTCTCCCACGCGAGAAGAAGGAGGTGGTGGTGGTTCTTCGTCGGAGGCGTTCGCGTTGAAAATGCTCGTGGACAGCCGAAACGCGGGGGCAGTGCTCGGTGTGTTTGGTGTTGTTTCTTCGTCGTTCGCGCGCGTTTTTTAAGAAGAGATCGGGAAATTCTCGAAAAAATGAAATCTCTCTCTCTCTCATCCCGTCGGTCTCAAACGCATCGTTCTCTCCTTTTGTGGAACAGGCAAAGGCGGCGCGACCATCAACGAACTGCAGGCGTCGACGAACTGCAGAATCCAGCTGACGCGAACCGGGGAGGTATTCCCAGGGACGACCGAACGCGTGTTGACTCTGTCCGGGGAATTGCCGTCCGTCTTAACGGCTTTGCATTTGATATGCACGAAATTACAAACGGAAACGACACGCGACGAGGAAGAGACTACTCACGAAAACGCGCGTAAAAACGAAGGAGGGGAGAACAAAGAAACCCCGAAATGCAGACTCGTGATCCCGAACGCGGCGGCTGGATGTGTCCTCGGTAAAGGCGGCGCGACGATAAAGTCGTTCATAGAAGACTCGGAGGCGGAGATTCGTTTGTCGAGTCAAAATCAAGCACCTCCCGGGTGCCATGATCGAATTTTGACCGTAAGTGGGACTATTGGGCAGATTTTGAGGGCGGTGGCGTTGGTGGCGGCGAATTTGTTGGAAGATCAGAATTACGCGACGTTGGTGAAGAGGCCGAGCACGTATCGACCGAGTTTGGATTATGGAAGAGGAGGATCCATGGACCATGGGAGAGGACATCATAATAAACACAACTTGGACCCGCAAAACGTGGTTTCGGCGACCATGCAAGTAGACGACTCGAAGATGGGCCCAATTTTAGGCAAAGGAGGGAGGACGATTACGGAAATTCAAGTCAGTTCTGGGTGTAGAATTAAAGTGAGCGACAGAAACGATTTCGTTCCCGGGACGAACTTGAGGACCTTACAAATCAGCGGTTCAGTAACGGGAGTGCAGGTGGCGTGGGAGATGTTAGAGGAGAGATTGAGAAAGATCGAACAAGACAGCATGAGCGTACAATGAGCGATGTTGTGAATACTCTCAAATTCGCGCACGAAGTGTTCAAAACTCGCATTCTTAACATCGTCCGGTAAATGCCGAAAAGTCTTCGGTTTTTGAACGAAGAAGGGAAAATTGAAAGCAGGTGAAAAAAATGACCAGATCTGGTCCAAGACTCGAGAACTTAGGTGATACATGTGAATTAAATTGTACCAAACATTCGCTTTAAATTAAACTAAATTTTAATCGAAGACCTTGCATTCTTCGGCTCCCGGGTCAGACGCACACAAGGCTTCCATCGGGTCAGAGAAGTTTTCAACGCCGGTTCTCAAGGCCTTGGCAACGATGAGCGTCAAGTCGACGACTCTTTGCGTGTAACCCCATTCGTTATCGTACCAGGCGACAACCTTGACCATGTCGTCACCCATGACCATGGTCAAGGCGGCATCGATCGTCGTGGAGACATCGGAGCATCTGAAATCGACAGAAACCAACGGAGTGTCGGTGATTGCCAAAACGCCCTTCATCGCGCCGTCTTGAGCCTCTCTGAACGCCGCGTTGACATCTTCGGCAGTGACGCCCTTCTTTTCGACGTTGACAACCAAGTCAACGATGGAAACGTTCGGGGTCGGGACTCTCAACGCGATACCATTCAACTTACCCTTCAATTGCGGCAAGACCAACGCGACCGCCTTGGCGGCGCCGGTGGAGGTCGGAACAATGTTCAACGCCGCGGCACGTGCACGTCTCAAATCTCTGTGCGAAGCATCCAAAATTCTTTGGTCACCAGTGTAGGAGTGAGTGGTGGTCATGGTACCCTTGACGATGCCGAAGTTTTCGTCCAAAACCTTGGCGAACGGCGCCAAGCAGTTGGTGGTGCACGAGGCATTGGAGACAATGTTGGCAGCCGGGTCAAATTGGTCCGCGTTGACGCCAACGACGTAGGTCGGGATGTCGTTACCCTTGGCCGGGGCCGTGATGACAACCTTCTTGGCACCAGCGGTCAAGTGCTTGCCAGCACCCGGGCCATCGAGAAAGACACCGGTACCTTCGATGACGATGTCGATGCCCATTTCCTTCCACGGCAACTTCAACGGGTCTCTCTCCGCGACGACGTTGATGATGTCGCCATCGACAGAGATGGTCTTGTCGTCGATAACCTTGACGTCAGACTTGAACGTACCCAAGATGGAATCGTACTTGAGCAAGTGCGCGGCTGGCTTGGCGCCACCGGATTGGTTGACGCAGACGACTTGGAGCGGGCAATCCGGTCCGCGCGTCTTCCAGCATCGGACAAAGTTACGGCCAATGCGGCCGAAACCGTTGATCGCAACCTTGATCTTGTCCTCAGCGACGACCGTGTTCTTGACGGCAGCCTGTAAACGAAAAGAAAGGCGCGCGCAGATCGCGGGTCAGTCGTCGAAATCGGGGGAAGAGAGTCATCAGAGAGGAAAAATATATAATGTATACGCGCTCTGTTTTTCGTCCTTCGAGCACCCCCTTCCTCCCTTTATTTTTGCCTCTTTCGGGGGACCATACTATCCACTCTTTTGAGGGCGATCGACTTCCCTTCAAGATATCTGGAAACACACACCGCGCGCTCGACACCACCACCAGCACTCGACGAAGAGGTCACCACTCGATGGCGTCCTCTATCATGGGGTCGCCTCTTTTGTCTCTTTTCGTCGTAAAAGTGGCGACTCGTTTTCGTGCGAGCGCGTCGTCGTCGTCGTCGTCTCGCGACGGTCGGCGGACCGGTGGAGCGATCGATTCGGATCGCGCGTTATCTCTCTGCATTTTTTCTCTCTTTCATTCTCGGTCTCTCTACCACCTCTTGTCGTGGCCTTTTCGAGAAAATGCACACAAAACGATTGAAAAACGAGAGCGCGAAAAAGCGTACCTTAGCGACGGTGCGGTTCTTGAATTGGCCGGAGACAGCCGAGAACTGCGTGAGTTGGGTGGTCTGAGAAGAGAAATGCGGGTCAGACTGCGCGTCGAGCGTTCGGATCGGCGTCTCTCGCGCACAAACGCGGTTCGCGGAACATTTTGCGAGAAGCGATTACTCCACACATTCTCGTCGTCCAATAACACACAAATGCGCATTGAACACCCAAAAAAAAAGAAAAAAAAAGAAACACCGCGCGTAAAGTTGCCCGAAGACCACGCGCGTTGCCCGCCACGCGCGAACGTCGAGACGAGACGCGTCGACCGGAATCGCGCGACGCGAGTGTTTGAGCGTACCGTGGCGGTGAAAGAAGCCATGATTACGTGTGAAATGTACGTAAAGTTGCGGTGTTAAGTGGCGATTGGATTTCTTTTTACTCGAGTTTTATTTTCCTCCTTTCCTTGTGTGTTTTGTGTGTTTTGTGTGCGTGTTCCTTTTTGCGCACGTGGTGGGACATCTGTGTGGGACACAAAAAAATTCTTTCTTTTGGATGATGGGACAAAGTCGTGGTCGTCTCTGCTCGTGTTTGTTCGTCGGGTAAAAGAGAGAGATTTTTTTTATCTCATCATCGCCCACATCCCCCTTCTTTTTTTTGCTTTGTCGAAATATGGTACCCTAAACTTACGAATTGGAGAGGTCACTTTGAGAGAAAGGTTCCTTTTTATGGAACACAACAAAAATCTCGCGAGAGGAGAAGTGCGAGTAGCAGCACTCTTCTTTCGGAGAGAGAGAGAGAGAGAGAGAGAGAGAGAGAGAGAGAGAGAGAGAGAAGAGAGAGACGCCGGGAGGGGAAAAGGGGACGATTCTCGAGAAGAAAGAGGAGAAGAAGACGGCGACTATGAAGGGAAGAAGAAAAACAACCGGGGAAACAATCTTTTTTGACGACGCTTTCGAGGAAAACGTAAAACGTTTGGAGGAGCACGTCAAAGACACGCGCGACACGTCCCAAGAGTTGATCGAATGGTGCGACACGTCCACCGTGGAGCGGTTTCTGCGAGCAGATAAAGGCAACTTGGAGAAAGCGAAGAGTCGATTGAAATCGACGCTACTCTGGAGACGAGATGAAATGATGCCTTTTTGTAAGTGCTGCTTTGAGGACGATTCGAGAAGCCACTACATGCACGTGGTCGGACGCACGAGAAATGGAAGACCGGTAGTTTTTTCGGACATTGGCCTCGCGCGAAACTCGAACCCGAAAGATAACGAAGCGCACGCGACATTTTGCATGGAGCAGGTGGAAAAATGTTTGCTGGCATATCCGAACGACACGTACGTGTGGGTGTCGGATTTTCACAAGTTTGGTCGACAGCATTTGAATCCGTCCGTCGCGAAGAGAGTGTTAGGTTTATTCGCGAGGCATTATCCCGAACGCATGGGTGCGATGGTATTTGTAGAAGCGCCGAGGATTTTTAACATTTTGTATAAGATTTGCGAAAAGTTTGTCGATCCGACGACGATGGCGAAATTGAGATTCGTCAAAGGTCCGACTGGGTTAGGTGGAGGGAAGGAGTTTACGTCTTTGTTGGAGGACGGGCATTGCGATAAAGAAACCTTCGAGTGGATTGAACGAGAAATGATGGAAAATCGTACGTATTGGAAGAAAGTTAGTGAAGAAAAGTCCTGGACGAAATCACACGCGAGGAACGACGGAAAGTATTATTATGCAAATCCAGACCACGACATTCGAGGATCCGAAGCATTTATTCGAGAGCAATTCTGCGTAGATATGCACGCGTTTTGTAAGAAAAACGTAAACATGACGACGTGTTTGCCAATTGAGGATACCAGAAGAGTACGGCTCGAAGTATTAGGAGAAGAGGATGAAGAAGAAATAGAAGAAGCAGAGTTTGTATTGAGCAACATTTTAGAGAGAGGCGACTCGGCATCGTCATTGGCATTGCAGAGCCTTACGGTCGGAAGGATGAAGATAGTTGACGGCGAAGGTGATGAGAATGATGATGATGATAACGATGAATTTCACGACTGCAGAGAAAAGTTTAAGACAAACATCTTAAAAACAGTCATCAAGAAGCTCTCGCCGTCGAAGAATAGACGCACATGTAGTCAAATAGCGGCACTTAATGGCGATTAGAGTAGCATTAGTACCACTAGGTGTGTTCATTGCATTTGTAAAATGCTTTCAGAATGCAATTCTTCTTTCTAAAGTAACCCAAGCTGGCGCATCTTAAATTTACTCATCGGCTTTTCTCGATTCTCTCCGTCGCCACTTTGCGCTCCGGTGTCACTTTTCTCTCCGTCCTTTTCAAACCCTCTTTCGATGACTGGCATGCCCGAATCCATCCCAGCACGTATTTGGATTCTCGTGCTAGTATCACTATCACTATTTCTGCTATTACTCGCTACTTTGGTACTCTCCCCTTCCTCCATCGTCACCGCTTCTTCTTCTTCTTCTTCTTCTCCTCCTCCTCCTCCTCCTGCTTCTTCTTCTAATCGCTCCATCTCCTCAATCTTCAACATCCAACTTTCCAACTCTGCCTTCGCTATCTCTCTCTCTTTTCGGTCTCTCTCAATTTCCTTTTCGTTTCGCATTTGCATCACCTCGTCCTCTCTTTCTTCATCTCCTTCTTTCGTACTTGTCTCGTCGATTTCCAACACGTCTACAATCTCGCCGTCTCTCGGCGTGAGCAGCGTCTTCCTCCCGTTCGCGCCTTCGATAACCCTCGATTCTGGTTCTTCCTTTTCTACTTTCTCCCCGAATCCGCCGTTCAAACTCTCAAACTTCTCAGACAACACCTTCATGGTTTCTCGATGCTCGATGTCGCTCGCGCGCAACTCCTGTTCCGCTTGAAGCAACTTTTCCTTCGCAAAACTCTGTCTCTTTTTCAGCATCTCGCACGTTTGGTCGCGCGTTCTTTCGACGTACAACTGTTCTTCGTTGCTGGATAATTTCACCAGTAGTTCGTCGCAATTGGTTATTCGGCCTTCGATGAACGCGACCGACGTGAACGGCGCGACGACTTCTCGACCGTTTTCTAGGGAAGAGACGACATCTAACAGTTCGCTCTGTTCGGAATCGAAACGAGCGAGCGTCTCGAAGATGTGTTTTTTCTCGTTCAAAGAGGAAAGAGAGAGACGAGCGATGTGAGCGAGCGTCGCCGGGTCATCCAGATCGTCTCGAGCCTTCTGGGAGTCGTTCATTGCACGCGGAAACACCCACGCACACGCCGCGACGATAAATAAAAACAGTGAAGAATTCGATATTTTTGGTGAGAGAAAAAGAGAGAGTATTAAATAATTGTATTAAATCGTATTGTGATTTTGTATTAAAATTACTTCGCGCCGAGCAACTTTAACATGACGGCATTTTGCGCGTGCATGCGATTTTCAGCCTGTTGCCACACCACGGAATAGGGCGCCTCCATGACTTCGTCTGTACATTCGGTCCCTCTTTCGGCGGGGAGGCAGTGCATGAAGATGGCGTCTGGCGTTTTTTTCATGACGTCTCCGGTGACGCAGAAACCGGCGAAATCTTTTTTACGCTGCATGGCTTCGTCTTTTTGACCCATGGATGCCCACACGTCGGTGTAAACGGCATCGGCGCCGGTGATGTCGTTCAAGTCGTGGCTAATGACGCACTTGCCTACGCCCGAGTTATTACATCGATCTATCGTCGCTTGATCTGGGGTGTAATCTTCTGGGCATAAACACACGAATTCAAACGGTAAAACAGTTGCTAAACGAATCCACGAGTGAACGATGTTATTTCCGTCCCCGACGTAGACGACTTTTTTGCCTTCGATGGACCCTAGACGTTCCGTGATGGTCATCGCGTCCGCCAAGATTTGACACGGGTGGTTGTAGTCGGATAAACCGTTGACAACGGGAACCGAACCAAACTTCGCCAAATCTTCCACGTCTTTATGCGCGAACGCTCTCGCCATGATGATGTCGTTATATCTCGACAAAACTCTCGTGATATCTCTCGTCTCTTCTCTCTTTCCCAAGGAGATATCGTCCGGGCCTAAATACACCGCGTGTCCGCCTAACAAATGAAACCCAGCTTCAAATGAAACTCTCGTTCGTAAACTTTGTTTCGCAAAAATCATCGCCAGCGTCTTCCCTTCGAACGGTCTGTACGAGCGATCTCCGGATTGCAGTCGTTTCTTTTCCGATATCGCGATGTCCAACAACTCTTCGATTTCCTCTTTCGTGAAGTCATCCAGGTGGATGAAATGCTTTTTCGCCGCCAGCGGATTCGCCTCCGTCGGGAACGCCTTCGTCGTTCCAACGGGGCGACCGGCGGGGTCTCTTCCTCTGCCAGCATTCAACCCGCGCGTCGTCGTCCTCGTCCTCGTTCTCGTCGTCGTCGTCGTCGTCGTCGTCGGTGGTGGTGGTGGTGG
>LT667507.1:91-75223 GCA_900128745.1 Bathycoccus sp. TOSAG39-1
GATGATGATGATGATGATGATGATGATGATGATGATGATGATGATGATGATGATTCCAACGTCGAATCCGAAAACGATGCGGCATCTTCGATGTCACTCGTGACTGGATTGCGGGGATTGCTCGCACTCCACATCATGATGCACCACTATTGTATCTTTTCGACGCGTGAAATAGATATATGTGGGAGTGGGATCATGTCGTATTGGTTCTTGCTTTCCGGTTTCGCTTGTTCTAGAACGTATTCGACGAGAGAGGACAAGTGGACGTCGGAGTTTTACAGAAATAGATTCGCACGAATTGCTCCATTATATTGGCTCACGAACGCGTTCGCGATGCCGTTAGCCTGGCTCGGAAGATCATGGATCGACGGAAACAATACAGGACAGTTTGTGGGAGCCTTTGTTGGTACGGTTACAGGTGTTTGGATGTGGTTTCCGTTTTTCGGTTCCTTTAATGGTCCAGGTTGGACCATCTCTTCTCTGTTCTTCATGTGGTTGACGTTTCCAAAATTGTCCGAATATTTGTTTAAGATGAATTCTTGTTCGTGTCGAGACATTTGGATATGTTATGTTTTGCAGTTCTTCGGTGCATTTCTTTTGTATGGAATCACATCACCATTTCTAGGACCTTGGCTAGCGTTCATGATATCTACTTTTTGGCCAGTAAGTCGATACCCATTATTTGTCATGGGTTGCATTGCGGGCACGCAATCCGAAATGTTTCCAGAACTGATGCCAATCGCATTTGCAAACAATCTGAATTATCTTGTTCCGGCCTGCTTTAAATATCGCAATGACAGTGTTTCGTGGTCTCGACTTGTTGACCTCAATGTCATCTTGAGTTTTTTTGTGATTGTTACATCCGTAGTGGTAAAAGGGATGACTGGCGTAGAGACTGGTTGTGGATTCTGGATGCAACTCCTGTTACCAATAACATATCTCACGATCATTGTAGGGTTAAGTTTCATAGACGAAGGAAGTTATACGGATTCGACGCAATCATATTCATATTTTGCCCGGCTTTGTGCCACCTCATTGTTACAATTCCTTGGTGAAATAAGCTATGCGTTATATTTAGTACACGTGCCCATCATGGATTGGTTCGGGTACATGCACGGCGGTAAGTTGACTCGGCCAACGTGCAATGGTGGTGGTGATGACAAAGTTTGCGATGCGGCCTGGTACGAGTACAACCGTAGTAAACTCGTGCCGATCTGGATGGTCGCGCCTCTTACCTTTCTTTCGATTCTTTTCGCCTTCGTTTTGACGCGATGCGTCGAGACGCCGTGTAGGCACTTTCTCAGAAGCGCAAAATCATCGCCGCCCCGTCGTCAAAATCCACGCCGCCGCGTCTGAGTCGATCCCGATCCGCGTTAGATAGACAAAAAACGCGTTTCCAACATCGGGGCTCCCGCGATGTGTGTTGATGCGTTGAAAAGGGTGTTTTCTTCTTCTGTGGAGTGTAGTAAAGTAGTTAAAAAAGTGGTTAGGCATTAGGGACACAGTTGTATAGAGTAAAAAAATGTAAAAAAAAATGTACGACGACGAAGAAAAAAAGGGATCGATTTTTGATCGACCAAAAAAAAAAAAAAAAAAAAAAAAAAAAAAAAATCGGCACAAAAACCAACGAACGGCTCTCTCTCTTTTTGAAATTTCCAATCCGGGACGACGCTTTCGCCGGGGTGTTGCGTCGATCGAGCGGGGGTGGTGAAAGGATGTCGTCGTCGATGACGATGTTTTCTCATCACTACTCTCGGGCGAGAATTCCAGGAGGAGGCCCCGTTGGATTTGGATTTGGATTTAAGGACGACTTTGCGTTGTGTTCTCGGAGAAGCGGACGACCCGACGGCTCGACGATGAAATCATCGTCTGCGTCTCGAAAGCAACGACCGCGACGCGCGCGCGCGACGAAGAGGACGAGAATTTCCGCGGCGATCGCTCGAGACCTCGCCGAAGGCGACGAAGGCATCGACGTGGAACTTTTGCAGAAAGATTTAACCGAGGAAGGGCTGCTGGATCGGAAACACGCCAACGGGTACGTGAGGCGGTCCTCCTTTTTTAGATATCGTCTCGTCTCGTTTCCAACGGACTTTTTTCCTTCGTTCGTTTGGTGACTCTTTTTCACTGCGTTTTGTGTCCCCTAAAAATACTACGGATGTACTGACGATAGCCACTCTTCACTCTCTTTCTCACTCACACGAACAGGCACTTTAACGGTCAAACGACCGAGGCGATAGCAACGCTTCAACAACAGTACGGGTTACCAATCACCGGCGAATGGACCGAACTCGAACGAATGGTGTTTCAAGGAACCGCGGCGACGAACCGCGCGAGAGCGAATACCGGGAAGCGAGCGTTGGCGCCGCCGACGGCGAGAGGGAAGAGGGCATTGGAAAACGCGCAAATGTATTATACGAGTGTGGATAGCACGAGGAATTTTCTCAAAGACGGTGGAAACGCGTTGCATCAACTCGTTCAGCCCGGGGTTTCCGGGGATATTTTGACCGGGTTGGTGTGGGGGATGGGCGTTGCGAGCGCGGTGTCCTACGCGAATGATCTTTTTGAAGATTATTTACAACCTGATCAGCAAAAGACGAAGGGGCGACACAATCGACAGGCAGGATATCGTTCGAACAACGAGGGTGTATTGCCAAAGCTGAACTTCTTTGGAGGAGATGGCAGCGGTGGTAACGGAAGTAGAATCCAACGCGCATTTAAGCAAGGAGGAGGACAGCATCAACAGCAACAACAGCCTTTCGAACATGGCGTTGCATATGCATCTTCTTCCTCGTCTTCGCGACGAGATAATGGTAACACATCCGTACCATACTGGCAAACTGGACGCACGGCGCGCATGTTGCAAGAATACCACACAGCTTCTGCTTCGTCGTCGTCCAACTTCCTTCCGCCTAAGAACACGGCTGGGTCAAACGAGCGCACGTCACCGGTGTTTGCTCAAATGAATGCAAGTCCCTCGGCATCAATGAGTGTGAAAGATATGAACACGCTTCGCAAGGAAATCACGCGACGGAACGCGAGTCAGGCGTTCGCGCAGTATAACAATAGTAGCGATAACGCGCCGGCGCACAAGAGAAACACAAAATTAGGCTCGCGAGACGCCGCCTTGGAACCAATTCAAGCTAAGTCTCGCACGCAGACGCTCGAGAGACCGGGGTATGCGGAAGACGGCTTTGGCGAATACGGGAACAAGAACAGCAGAAATGGTAACAATAGCAGCAGCAACAACAGCAACACAGGAGGCTCGTTAGACGAACACAACAAAGGGCCGCTGTACGTCCAAGGCTTGGACTTCCTCCGCGAGATCCCCAGCAAAGTTCCAAACTTGTTCGCACCGAGCGAATTCTCGGCTCGTGCAGTTAAGGAGCGTGAGCTGGAGGCGTCCATACAGGAAGCTCGACGGATTGCTGAGAACGAGCGCGCAGAAAAGCACAAAGCGCAAGAGGCGTTTGCGAGACAAAAATCAGAACTCTTGGAAGTTTCGAGAATTGCTCGACAAGCGTCCTTCGTGGCTGATTCGCACGAACAGCGCATCAAAGAAATCCAAGAGAAGTTGAATTTGATGCAAGTCAACGAAGGGACGAAACTTGAAAGTTTAGTTGGTCGAATCGACGAGTTGGAATCCTTCGTCAACAAGTCGTTACAGGAAAAATTTGAAAATCTTGAGTTGGCTGCGGAGCGCAAATTTGAGCAACTCACTCTTGATGTCGAGAGAGTAGAATTGGCGATGAAAGATGCAGGTTCGAACTTGGACGAAATCGATACGATTGGTCAAGTGACGATGGCTTTGTCGAGCGTGAAGAATGACGTGAGTGCAAAGTTACAAGCATTTGAAGTGAAATTGAACGAACAGTTGGAAGCAAAATCGGAGCAAATGAAAGATGTTCGAGAAAGCGATACGCGCACCGATATTGCGTTTGCAAAGTTAGACGCGTTGGAAAATTCTCTTTTAGACGTTCAATCTGGTGCCGGTGCTGAAATCGAGCGTTTGCAGGCGCACATCGATCGGTTAGAAGCGAGCTTGCAAGCCGCTTCGGCTCCCGCAGTCGTTGAAGAAGAACAAATTGTAGAAGAAGAAGAAGAAGAAGAAGAGGTTACCCTTCCATCCTCTTCCGCGTATGCGGAAGTGGATACGTTAGAAGAATTGGATGTAGTAGAAGAAGAAGTTGTCGAAGAGAAGAAGCAAGAGCTCGAAAATCTCTTCGTGGCGCCCTCGGTGCCAGATGTTGTCATTCCCATAGCCCCACCAGTTGCTCCGGCTCCGGAAGTTGAGAAAGATGATGATTTTGTCGAGGAACAAATATTCGAAACTGGCGTTCCAAAACGCATCGCGACCGGACATGAAGTCATGTTGCAAGGTTTCCACTGGGAGTCGCACAAGTCTGAATGGTACGACATCGTCAGCGCCCGCGTTGAACAAATCAGAGACGCCGGTTTCACGCAAGTTTGGCTCCCACCATCCGCAGATTCGCTTGCGCCGCAAGGATATTTGCCGAGAAACTTGTACAATCTTGACTCCCACTATGGATCCGCCGAGAAACTCAAATCTTTGACTCGTAAGATGAAAAAAAACAACATCTTGCCAGTCTTGGATGCCGTGTTGAATCATCGATGTGCGACGCACCAAGGTGCTAATGGAAAGTGGAACAGATGGGAAGGTACCGGGATTGACTGGGGCGAGTGGGCTATTTCGAACGAGCAACCGGACTTTGCCGGTTCTGGAAACGCCCCGACCGGTGACGTATTCCACGGCGCGCCGAATATCGATCACACGCAAGAGAAGGTGCGCCAAGATTTGTGCCAATACATGAAGTACTTGACCTCCGACGAGGTTGGTTTTGGTGGCATTAGGTTTGATTTTTCCAAAGGTTACGGTGGTTCGTTTACTGGCGAATACGTCCGTGCGTGTGAAGACAACGTCGAATTCGCCGTTGGCGAGTTTTGGGATACTATGAACTACGGCGTCGGATTAGAATATAACCAAGATTCTCACAGGCAAGCCATCGTTGATTGGGTAGATGAAACTGGCGGGTGTTGCGCCGCTTTTGATTTCACGACGAAAGGCATATTGCAGGAAGCGTGCGGACGCGGCGAATTCTGGCGTCTCGTCGATGCTAAAGGTCGCGCTCCGGGCGTTATCGGTTTATGGCCCGCTCGCGCGGTGACCTTCTTGGACAACCACGATACGGGTAGTACCCAAGCGCACTGGCCGTTCCCCGGGAACAGGGTCGGTCAAGGTTACGCTTACATCTTGACCCATCCGGGTACTCCTTGCATCTTTTGGGATCACTACTTCGATTGGGGCGACGATTTACGCAAACAAATCGACTCCTTACTCCATATCCGCAACGCGATGAAAATCCACGCTCGATCCGTCTTGAAAATCGAACAAGCCAAGGATAACTTATACGCCGCAAAAATTGACGACAACGTCGCCATAAAGTTGGGATGCGAACACTGGGAGCCCAAAGGCGACGGGTGGACCGTCGGCGCGTTCGGCGACGATTGGTGTGTGTGGACGTTGACGAAGTAATATACGTCGCACCAATTGCCCCTTTTGTTTGGGAAAAAATAAATTTATTTATTCACCACATCACGCTCGATGCATGAAAACTCGTCATACGCTGCCAAACACTTTTGGAAAACTCTTGTCGTCGTCGTCGTCGTCTTCGTCGTCGCTTTTTTGATGCTTTTTTTTTATGATGCGCTCAAAAAAATGTGTCTTCTTCTTCTTCCTCTCTCGATCGAGTCAACATTATTTTTTTTTTCTTGACTTTTCATTTGTCGTCGTAAAATTCCTCTGCAGAAGAAGGACTCCTCAAAGACGACGTTTCTTTTCTGCGTTCGTTCGGCATCATCATGTCGTTGCCGGCGCTGCTCTTTTCTCCGCAAAACAAAAAAAGCGTTTTGCCGTCCTCTTCTGCCGTCGTCCACCACTGCGCGGGGTCGAAGAAAGCAGCGCGTTGCCCCTCCTCCTCTCCCTCTCGCGGGGTAGGGGTGCATCGCTTTTTTTTCGTATCTCCGACGACATCATCATCATCATCATCATCACCTAAAAATAAAACGCTTCACCATCGAAGAGGTGGCGTGCAAAAACCGCGCGGGGAACACTCGCGAAATCGAGCGCTCGCGGACGATGTCACCGAGTTGAACGCATGGTCCGCGGACGAGCAGAAAAAAGCAGTGGATGAAATACTCGAAAACGTGGACGATGGAGGTGCGCGCAAAATTCAACGCTTTTGTTCTTTCTTTTTCTTTCTTTTTTCCCTAAATAATGCATTCGTTTTGGTGAAGTGACTGACTTTGCGTTCTCTCTTTCAATGAATCGACAGCGTTCGGGTGTGCAATGTCGCCGGAAAAAGACGAACAAACATTCGAAAACATCAAAATGTTAGAGCGCGTCTCCCAAATGAAACCGCTCTCGAACCCGAAGATTTTTGGCTACTACGACGTCGCGTATACAAAAGCCGGGTCGAGGCAAGACGGCGCGCCGGCCGGCGGCGCGTTTCGATCCAAGCTCGGGAGGCTCATATTTAAAACGGAAGGGTTGGAACAAAATTTAGTGGAACCGAATTTCGTGGAGAACAGAGTCGCGTTTGAGTTGTTCGGGTGCTTACCAGGGGAGGTAAAATTGAGAGGCACGTTTGAACAATCGAAAGCTCACGATAACGACGGGAAAACGGTACGAGCGCAGTTCGATTCGCCGACGTTTAGAATTTTTGGATTCCCAGCCGTACCGATCGGGCGAAAATCAGAGGTGGTTTTAGAGACGACGTATATTGACGATCGTGTGCGCTTAGGTTTAGGTGGACGCGGGTCTCGGTTTGTTTTTAGACGCAAATCAAAAGAACAACACGAGAGAGACGTGCTATATTGGGGCGTCGGCGGTTTGGCTGTGATGACGAACTTAGTCAGCACCATATGCATGTTCGTCTTCGCGAGGCATTACCAGTCATTAGGCACGAGACCAGGGATGTCTGCTAGTTTATACGCCGCCTGTGCGTTGTTATTCACGTTCAACTTTATTTTGAGACACGCCGGGAAGAAGTGCGAACGAGACGGATGGGAGGATGCGCCGGTGTTATCGAAGGAAGCGAAGACGTTTTTAAAAGGCACGAGGGAGAACAAAACGGAAAACGTGTTTGGGAAAAGCAATAACTAATACTTATTTTTATTATTTTGTAGCGAGCCGCGGTTTGTAGTATACTATAACGATCTAAATTCTACATCTATTTCACATAATAACGTCCACGCAATCGTCGTTCTCCATACCTAAACTCTTCGGCGTATCTTCGTCAAATTTAATCACGTCGCCGTCAAAGTTTAATCTCGCCTTCTCTGCATTTCCTTCCAGAACGTGCATGCTCACGAAATCCGTCCATATCCGTTTAAACGTGAACGTCGCACACGTCTCGAGTTCCAATTTATTCGTGTTGCTCAACGCAAACACCAACGTGATCGGTTCGTAGTGCGACAGAATGTCATCATCATCATCATCATCATCATCATCGTTATTACCTTTTTCGTCCTTTTCCGCAATCTCCTCCTCGTCTTCGTCCTCGTCGAGTATCTTCGCGTCCGTTCTTTTCGTCAATTCTCTCATGAGTGCCGTCGCTTCTCGCGTTTTCTCGTCGACGGCGCCGGCGCGCGTCGTTCTCTCTCTTCTCGAGACGTTATTACAGGTGTTCTTCAAAGCTGCTTTTCGCGGAAACGATTGGTCCGACTCCGATTCGGACTCCGAGACCACCACACCCGCCTCCTCCTCCTCCTCCTTTTGTTTCCGTCTCGTCCTCGCGTCCTTCTTCGTTTCTTCTTCTTCTTCTTCTTCTTCTTCTTCTTCTTCTTCTTTTTCGTCGTCGTCGTCCGATGACGACGACGACGACGTCCCCCCGAAGACGTCCTTTGTGTTCAACGCCTCCTCTTCTTCCTCATCGTCGCCGGTGTTTTTTTTGTGTCTTTTTCGACGGTCGACGAAACTCGGCGCGTAGAACACGTCCTCCTCCTCCTCCTCCTCCTCCTCGGCCTCCTCCTCCTCTGCCATCGAATAACGATACGCGACGAGAGAGCACTACTACGAATCCCAGCGCAAAAGCTTTTAGAGGGGACTCAAAATGTGTCAAAGTTTTAAAGGAGTCTCCTTTTCATTTAGGGTTTTTTTGGCAAGGATGGTTTAGGGTTTTTCGTTCGTTTGAACAAAGGAAGAAGAATATTTCTTCGTGGGGAAATAAGAGAAAAGGTTGTTCGTCACATCGAGAGCCAAACGTGCAAACCCCGGCACGCAAAAGCCACCAATCGTCTCTCATCGAAAAAAAACGGACACAACCAAACACAACCCACCAAACTACGGTGATACGGTCGTTCTTTTTTTTGTTCTTTCAAAAAGGGAGAAGAGAGAGAGAGAGAGAGAGAGAGAGAGAGAGAGAGAGAGAGAGAGAGAGAAATGACAGACATCAACGATAAAGCGACGTACGATTACTACCACCCCGAGGCGAATCGGGGAGGAGAAAAGGAAACGAGATTGGAACCGGTGTTTTCGCACAAATCTCCGACGTCGTCGGGTGCCAACGATGGCGACGACAGGCTTCGCTTGGGAGACGCCATGAAAAACGCGGAAACGTTTAAACCTCCAATCGCGGGCACGGGACAGTACGGAGGATGCTACCGGTGCCGAGGGAAAAATGAATGTTGCAACACGATCTGCACGGTATGCCCGATTTGCGTGTACAACGTGCCGTGTTGTCCCAACAATTGTTGCTTGTGGACGATTTGGTGCTGGTTCGGCATACCGTTGCCGCATTCCTTTTGTACTGCGTTCGCGTGCGAGATTATCGGCCCGTCGGTGGCGTATAGAGGTAAACACGGGGAACTCATGTGCCAGGCCGTCAAGTTGGACGAGAGCGGAAATGATGGATACGGCGTTTTTTGCCCGATAGGCTGCGACGGGTTCAAGGGAGGACGATATGGATTGCGCGAGGACACGCCGATTACCATGCAAGCTGAGCCGGGATGTTGTTAAACAAATAAAGTGTGTGTGTGTGTGTGTGTGTATATATATATATATAAGTGTACCACTGTAAAAAAACGGCTATGAATAATGTACTCTTATGTGCGTGTTTCTTTGTCTTTGTCTCTTTAGGCCGCCCCACCCGTTGCCGCTCCGGCACTGGACAAAATAATACCAACGATCAAACCATACAAAGCCAACGCTTCGCAAAAAATCAACATCAAAACCATACCGACAAACAATTTCGGTTGCTGCGCGTTCGCTCTGACCCCGGCATCGCCGATAATACCAATCGCCATACCCGCAGCCAAACCGGACAAGCCACACGCTAAACCAGATGACAAGTGGGCGTATCCTTGGAACAAAGTGTACCCGTTCGGAGTGATGTTCGTGGAGATGATAACGGCGATGATCAAACCGTAAATACCCAGAACGCCCGCCATGACTACCGGGAGAATGGATTTCATCACGAGCTCTGTTTACGCGCGAATAAAAACAAGAAGACAAAGAGAAAACGGTCAGTTGTTGCCTTTACTCGTACACACGCTTCAAAAGGCAAAGAATAAACCAAATGAGAACAAAAATGTATCGTGTCTGCGATGCGATTCTCGCTTCGAAACGCCGCCGCCGCCGCGCGCGTACCTGGTCGCATCACCCCCATGCTCGCGATCCCGACTCCAGATTTTGCCGTCCCGTACGCCGCGCCGACGCACGAAAACACCAACGCGGATGCCGCGCCCATAAACCCAAAGAACGGTGCCACTGCATCTCCCGAGTCATCCGTCGATTCCGCGGACGCGCGCGTCGCGAGCGAGGCGAGCGCCACGGCAAAGAGCATCGTCATCGAGGAGGAGATCCCTTTTTTCACGCCGATGGTGTTTTGTCGTAATGAAGAACACCTTTTCTTCGTCGTCGTCGTCGTCGTCGTCGTCGTCATCATCGCGAACCGATCGACTTTTTTTCCTTCCGCCTTCTTCTTCTTCTCTCTCGACAAAAAAGGAAACGTCTTCTTCTTCTTCTTCTTCTTCTTCTTCTTTGGAAAAGGACACCGAGAAGGACACAAAGCTTCACCGATGCGGCTCCTTTGAAAATGTCGTCTGTGAAAGAAGAAGAAGAACTCTCGTCTGTTCCCTTCCTTTTTTTTTCTAGGGTTACAAACCCTAAATATTAAACCTTAAACGTTTGCCCATAACGACCTTTTTTGGGTAATAGACAAGAAACTATTAATATTGGGAATAAATGACACACTTTTACACGATGACCACGCGTTGTTTTTTTTCGACGATGGACGATGGACGACGACGACGACGACGACGACGACGACCATTCTCTCTCTCTCTCTCTCTCTCTCTCCCATTGATCGAGGCGTCTCTTCTCTGACCCTCGCGAACAACACTCAACAAAAGAGTCGTCGGGAGAAGAGAATCAGAAAAGGTGGTGGTGTCGAGAGAAACGGCATCGATGACGAGAATTCTGGAGCCAACGTCGAGGCTCCCTGGAGGAGGACGACGCGGCGCGGAAGACGGGTCGACGGCGTCGAGGACAACAAAGGGACGACGGATGGGGTGGTCTTGTCTCGACGGAGCGCGCGCGAAGAACGACGGGAAGAAAGCGTTCGTCGTGCGAGGCGTCGATAGGAAATCGTTTGAGATTCTCACGCTTGCGATTGGGCATTGGAAAAAGAGGAAAATGACGAGACTCGCGATGAGTCCGAAAGCGTTGTGCGACGACGACGATGACGACGACGGGAGAAAGAAAGACGAGGAAACAATCCTCCAATGTGCGATAAACAAAGATGGAGATGCGATTGCAGTTACGAATGGATACATTTTAGTAACGTACCATCGAGTGTCGACTCGAATGGAGGAAGAAGAGGAAAAAGAGAAGGACTTCGGTTTATTCGATGATGACGACGACGATGTTGATTATAACACAAATGTCGACGCGTGGGTGGAAACCGAGTCGATTGTACTCGAGCGCGATAATGAATGTGATGTGGTTCGTGCAATCGCGTGGAGTAAACGAAGCGATGGAATTGCGATTGTCTACGCGAATTCATCTTCGGCGCGTCGCCGAATCGTGCGTATTGAACACGTTTGGAATGAAGAGGATCAGAAGAGTTTACGTAGCCAAAGAAAATCGGATTTGACGTTTGACGCGGAAAGTATTCAGAGTGCAACAAAAGTGCGATGCGGCGATACTGTATTTGCGTCGAATTCTGAAGAAGACGTTTTTGTGTTTTTTGGTGCAACTGCCGTACGAGTCGCGCACCCGAAAGGGAGCATCGTGCTCGACTTTCTCGTCTTGGAGGATAGCAAAATGGTCGACGAGGTGAACAAAACATCGCGTTCTGTGGCGGTAATTGTCACTTTAGCATCTGATAATTGCGTACGTTTTTGGAACGTCAGATGTATAACAAACGACGACAACGACAACGACGACGGATCAACCTCGTCGAAAACTACGTCTTCTCTCAAAGTGTGCGTTACGAATAACGAATCAACGACGGATGGAAGTAACGATTTCGTATCGTTTGACGTGCACGGAGATTTTCTTCTTATATTAGATGCGAACGGATTTGCCACGACCTGGTTGTTATCAAACGTACGAGATGATAGTAATACTCGAATTGCAAAAGTCACTCGTGTTCGACGACGGTTCTCGATGTTTAATGCTCCATTTTGTAACCAAATTCCCATTTCGGTGATGGCAAAATGTACTCTCATTGAATCCCAAAATCGAGTCGCCGTGGAAGCGATTGTGTATGATAATGAACGCATCGAACGTTCGTATGGAACGTCCAAATCATCTGTTTCGACGTTTATTTCAAGCGGACACTCTTGCGCATTGAACAAAATCGAGACAAATTCCAAGGCAGATAAAATCGGGACGCTAGACATGTCCGGCAAATTGAAGTTCTGGTCGTCTAGCAGCAATGCGAGCTGGACTTCTTTAGGTAGGGCAGTAGAAAATGTAGAATCGTTCGCCTGGTCGAATTCGGACGAGAATGTCTTGTTCGTTTTGCGTCGTTCGAATAGCAGTGGCAGTGGAGACGAGCCGCTCGTGCGCATTGTCGTCACAGACGAGAATGTTTTTTCAGTGTCTTCAATAACGCTTCAAAATCATGATCCAAGTACGGTATGGAGTTACGACCGTTTAGACGTGATAGGGGAGGGTGACGTACTGATTTTAACGCCGAGAATCTCTGGCAATGTTCACGTTTGTTCAATTAAAGAGCGAAAGAGTGAAAACAATACTAGTATTTTCGAGTATAAAGAGATGTCGATAGCATCCAAGAAACCGCGCGGTACATATGACATCGTCAAAAGTACAATTTCTGGACCAATTATCGCGTGTTTCGATGGCTGCACTCGAACAAACTTTTGGCGTTTTGATAGTGAAAAGCAAGTTTTCGATCTGCTTGGTCATGTCAGTTCCTCGAAACAGTCGTTTGTGAGTATTTCGCCGTGTGGTGCTAGGGTATGTACGGTTGATGTATCTGCGAAATCAATCGAATTACTCGACGCCTCTGGTGAGCGCAACGGTAGATTCACGAGTGTGGCAACGTTTACGTGCGATGAATCTGAAGGATCAGGAACGACTTCCGCGGAATGGATTGATCTTGGCGGTGGCACACTGGCGTGTTTGGTAGCTTTCAGACAGAAAATATTCATCCTTGCGCAGAATTCAAAACTCAGGGCATGGACAATCGCATATTCTCGCGCAACGGAGAAACCAATCGCGCGAGCGGCATGGAAGTCCAACGGTGAAAGTATAATTGTCTCGTTTGACGACGGTGAAATATTATCACTCGGAGCGAATGGTAGTACGTCTTTAGCGCGTGAAATTGCGAAACTTTCTGCTCCGTTACCATGCTACCACCCCGCAGTCTTGCAAGACTGGATTGTGCGCCGAAAAGGGCATCGCGCGAGAGCAGCGATTCGAAAAGTTATCTCGCACCTCGAAGACATGAACAATAGCGGTATGAACATGGAGTTTACTTCCGCACGAAGCACGATTTCTTCGATATTAGAACTAGAAAACTCAAACGCGGACGATCGACCGTCAACTCCTCGTGGAAAAGTCATCTCACCTAGAAGCGCATCGAAAATGCTGACGTTTAGTAATGAAAGTAATGCGCCTATGCCATCGCTCGTTCCAGAATTTGATATGAGTGCATTTGGAGGTTTCGGTGGCGGTGGTACTAGCAACAACCTCACGGCAAACAGAACGAGTCCGAACATGTTTGCACCCGAAAACCTCTCGCGTCAAAACAGTGTTGCTTCCGAATCTACTTCATTCTTTCGGCAAAATTCAAACAGTTTAGACGATTCAGTGTCGACAACGACGACGTACACGAGCACCGCCGGTGCGACGGGCTCATCCGTTTCATTTAGTGAGGCCGAGGCAGAAATTGCAGCAGATTTATTCTCTCGTCATGCGGATTATCTTGGACTTAGCTCGCAAGAAGCGATCGAAGCTCTCGGTTGTCTCGACGCTTTGAGAGATAGCGACGTAGGTATTGAGGCGACGGTTGATCAAGCCGGGAGACGTTTACACGCACTCCATCGCGTTCGCGAATTGAGGTTTGGACGACAACGACGATTGGATAACGTTGATGTTACGGGAGAAGAGTTACTCTGGGCTGCACATTGCCAAACGGGTGAAGCTGTCATCGACGCCATCCTCCATGCCTCATCATCCGCTCAAATCGCTTGGCGCGACTTGCGCATGCTTGGCGTCCCGATTTGGCTGCGCAATGAGACAAATTTAAAAGCGATACTAGATAAAGCCGCGCGCGCCGCGTTTGCAAAAACGAAAGATCCTGAATCGTGCGCGTTGCTTTTCGTCTGTTTAGGTCGAACGTCAGTGTTAGCTGGATTATACAAAGCGAAGAAGGACCAGAAACTGTTTGAGTTCTTATCTCGAGATTTCAATGAGAAGAGGCACCAAGAGGCGGCATTGAAAAATGCGTACGCGTTGCTTTCAAAGCATCGATACGAACTCTCTGCTACGTTTTTTGCGCTCGCTGGACAGTATGAAGATGCCGCAAAGCTTTGTTTGAAGCATTTGAACGACGTGAGCTTGTCGATAGCTATTTTGAGATGCGCGAAGGATCCTTCGTCGTCGTCTGTGATTAGTAAGGATGGTTCGTATGCCATGAAGAGCAAAGTTTCCAAATTTATTCGCGAAGAAATTCTTGACGATAATGTAGATGATGTAGATTCGTTCGATGCAAAATGGCGAATCGCGGCGTATCATTGGATTTCTGGAGATTGTGAGAAGAGCGTCGAAATGCTTTCGCGACTTGTAGGAGGGTACGATACCCTTATCGATTTCGAAACAAAAAAGGAAAGCCATGGTTCGAAAGCGTCTGCTTTAGATCTCTTGACGCACATAACTTCGCGAAGGCGCAAAGTTGTAGAACCAGGTATCATCGCGGCGTGCGAGAAGGCATTGGAAACGAAAAGTGCGAGCGTTTCTCGCGCATTTGAACTCGCTGGAATGCCACTAGCAGCATTAGAACGTTTAACCAATTCACGGAGTATACGAGATAGTCGTGACGATGGTTTTAGATACCAAAATATTGCTGATGAGGACGATGTGCCTGAATTTGAACAAATCGGATGCATTTCTCCGTTGAAACAGAAAGATAGCATAGATCACGCGATAGAGCTCGCCTCGACGGTGGTTGAAAACTTTGGTTTAAACGATGTGGTTTCGCCGTTGCGACGTTCGGTTTCCCAGCTCGTGAACACCGGTCAAATTGATTTCGATGGCGCATTTGGTCGGAAGCTAGACCCCAATGCTATAACGCCAACAATTCCGGCAGAGCAAAACAGTGTTCCCTCAACACCTTTGCCCGCGAAATGTGAAGCGCTCAAACATCAGGGATCTTTATCGATTTCAATTGAAGGAAGGAACGGCGATGAAAATGAAACTTCCGTTAAGCATCCGCACACGCTCAAACAGAAAGGCGTTCATTTTGTCGCGAAGAGTGCAGCAGCGCGTCTCGCCGCTAGTGCTCTTTTAGTCGCTTTTGACGAAAATGGGAGATACGCAAACAAGTACAGCGATGTACCAGACGACGCGGAAGCGTGCACGGAGATGCTTTCTAGAGAACCATTCGATGTTGACGCGCACATGCTTCGACAAAATCTCTCGAGACGCGCGTTTACGTTACGATTTAGCGAACGTAACATAAATTCAAATATGAATAGTTTTTCTTCGGGAACGGCAAATGATGGTTTAGCAGAATTCTTTCGATTGTCAGTGAAACGTAAAATTGCCAATGTCAGTGCAATGAATATTAGCACCTCATCCACGAAACGTACTGTTTCTGACCAATTGAGGAAAGATAAGGCGACGATAATTTTGAGAAATCCGATCGAGCTCGCGCGTCTCAGCGGTGACGGCTTCGTCGACTTATGTTGCAACGCGAGAGATACAACGGAGTTGGCAGTAGCTGCCGTGCGTCGCGGTTTAGTCACGGTTGATTTGAAAGAGCTTTCGAAACTGGGGGATAGTAAACGCGCTCCTGGTGTTTTATCAGCGGCTGAAGCTATTCGACGCGCAACGATGGATAATGTGAGTGGAGAATCTACGCTCTCTTTGGCGGAATTATTCGGATTTTCACAGAAGCAAAATTTTTGGGCCGAAGCTGCAGTACCGCTCGAGGATTGGAACGTGTCATTCGCGCCTAAGTATGCAAAACGGACGAAACGAATGTCTTCATCCAACGCATCCAACGCTACTATGGACGATAGAGAAACTTCGTATTCGGACGCGCACAAACGTCCAGAGACGCCATCCCCGGCTCCAAAGACGCCGCACTTACACGATTGGGGCCACGAGCTCGGTGTCGTTATACCAGCCGCGACGGCGTTGTCGCGGCAAGATTCTCAAACGTCTCCGAGTTCCTCGCCTCGATTCAGTCTCGGCGGTGGAAAAGAAAATGACTCACCCGCGGATGTCTCAGCACGAGTCGTCGTTTCGCACCCATCGTTCCCGATATTCGCGTGCGGCAGTTCCAATCGAGGCTTACAAATTTGGAGGTTTGGATTCGAAGAAACGAAAAAACGTTTTCAACTCGAAATTCCAAATAGAAAGACGACGTCAGATGGAGGTGGGTCGCACTCTTCCTCATCTTCGTCGCCCGTCGCTCTCGCGTTTAATCCTACGGGTGAACGGTTAGCGTGCGCCACCACCGACGGTCGAGTATCCTTGTACGATTCCTCCTCACTACAAACGATGGCGTCTAGATTGTGCGTGTTTGATAGCAACTCCAACAGTTCAGCGTTTGTTGCCGCAAAGCCAAAGCAAGTTGCGTTCATTACAACTTTAGTCTGTGCGATTGCGTGCGAATCCAAAGGATATTCCAATGGCGTCACAGGCGGCATGATGCGTTCGGAGAAGGCGTTGGCAGATGGAAACGGCGTTTTACTCTGGGACGCGGCGCAACCGAACGCGGCGAGATGTGGCGTATTGTATGATAAATATGGCGTTACGAGCGTGTCGGATTGTGCAAGCAGCTCACCATCGTTCATCGCCTCTGGCAATAGAAACGGGGAAGTTGTTTTGCACGACCTTCGCAAGCTCTCTTCGTCGACGTCTGCAACACCAACGACGGTTCTCTGGCGCTCGACCGCAAGTTCAGCAAACTCCAGCAAAATCGCCTCTTTGCTCCACCACACGACCACCACATCCTCTCCAAATCCGCGCATTCTCCTCTCTGGGGACGACAAAGGCGACTTGCGCGTATATTCTTTCGCGGATGGGAGTCTCTTGCAATCTGTCGACAAGGCACACGACAAACACGCGTTCGTGGCGCCGAGGATTGGCGGCGCCTCGGTTTCCGTCGGTTTGAGTTCGTCGTGCGGATTGGATAAAGGCGTGTTAACCGCCGGAGGCGACGGTGCCGTAAAGCTGTTTCGATTTGTCGTGGAACAGAAGGAGTAGTGGGATAGTGCGAGTATGCCTGTGAATGAATGTGTGTGTCGTGCCTGTTTGTGTTTGTGTGTGTGTGTGTGTGTGTAATTCATACGAGTAGATCGCGCGGCGTTTCGCAAAGTCGTTTCTTTCTTTTCTTCTTTCATCTTCTTTCTTCTTTCTTTTCTCTTTGCATTCTCGAACCCCAAAAACGCGACGCCCCATTCGAAAGAAGCACGATGTCTGCCGCCGCGAACTCGGCCGCGTACTGGAGAATCGCTGGCATGTCGTACTTGAAGTACGCCAATGCCTGCGCGGAAGTCGTCAGGGGTGCTTTGAAGGAACCGCATTTGTCCAAGGTACGCGCGTGGACGTTTGGAGTCTCTTTTCGTCGTCGCGTCGGATCCACGGAATCACATTCGTTTTCTTCCCCGGCTTGAGGGGTCTCGATCTCTCTCTCTCTCTCTTTCTCTCTCTCGAAAGACTCACTCTCTCTTTCTCTCTCTCTCTTTCTACAAAGGCTCGAGCTCGGGACGCGGTGTACTTTAAGTCGACGAAATACGTGAAAGGTGCGCCGGAGGCGGCGGTTGTGACCGAGGTAGTTCCAGCAGAGCTCCCGAAGTGATTTCCCGAGAGTAGATTTTAGATTCAATAATGTGTGAGCGAATTGGAATCGAAACGTGTACGACTACATCTATCGTTACTCCTTCTTCTGTGAATTACAACGCGCGCGTTTCTTCTCGTAAAAGCGGTCTCGTTTTATCGTCCGTCGATCTTTTTCGAGAACCGGCATCATCGAACAACGCGTCTTCTTTCTTTTCTCCTCGTCTCGTCATCGCATCTGATCTCTCTCTCTCTCTCTCTTCTCTTACACGAGATCGAGAGGTCCCCGCAAAGGCGCAGGAGAGAACCGGCATCATCGAACGCGTCTTCCTTCATTTTTCTCGTCGTCGTCGTCGTCGTCGTCTCGTCATTGCATCTGATCTCTCTTACACGACGTCAAGAGGTCCGCGAAGGCTTGACACTGCGCGACGTTGTCGCTGTTTTGCTCCAAACACTTGCCGAAGAGTTCCATCGGTGCTGCACACGGGTTGGCCCGCGCGTCGATCCCACTCGCGCTATTCTCGACCCCGTCGTTCTTGTGCTGTTCGTGCGCCTCGTACGCGATCGTCCGCGGACCCATGACGCCATCGACAGCGCGATGCCCGATAGAAGAGCCAGCGCCCCACATCATTCCTTGACCAACCATGTTCGCCACGGCCCCGAACAAAGAGGATCCGCCACCGTCCCCGCGTCTGGTCGATGGCGGCGGCGCGCCGGACTGCGACCGCGTTTGCGGAGGGGGCCTGCGAGAGAAACCACCGCCACCGCCACGTCTTCTGCCCATGTTTGTTTCGTGTCGTGCGCGTCAAAAAAGTGTGACGAAATGGTAAAAATTCACTCGTGTGCAAAACAAAAAAGCTGATTGATGGTACTAAAATCCTCGCTCTATGAGTGTTCATGCATTTCTTTCTCTGTCTCTTTCTCTGTCACTGTCTCTTTCACGCACAGGCATAAACCTCTTCCTGTGCTCATGGAAAAGCTGGGGTAGGAAACTCTTCGGAGAATTCGCCGCTGCTTCCATTCGCTCGCTTCGCTTCGTTTGCGTTTTCGTCTTCGTCTTCGTCGTCGTCGAATCCGTCTTCGATGCCGCCAAACTGTTCTAAAGGAAATGCTTTCTTTTTGTTTTTATTAATGGCGACGATTTCGTCGGTCGATTCGTCGAAGTCGAACTCAATCGAGTCGCCGTCGTTGGCGAAGCCGCTCAAGAGACACTCGGAGAGTTGGTTTACAACCATAGCTTGGACAGCTCTGCGCATCGGGCGAGCGCCGTATTTCGGCGAGAATCCGTTGCCAAGTAGCGCCTTTTTAAAGGCTTCGGTACAACTGATGACGACATCTTTTTTTGCACATCGTAAAGAAACAGATGCGATCATGTTTTCTGCAATTTGCGCGACTTCGAGTTCACCGAGTGGTCTGAAAACAACGATTTCATCCAAGCGATTGAGAAATTCCGGTCGGAAGCGTTTGCCGAGATTTTTGCGGGCGAGTTTTTTCACTCGCTCGTAGGCATCTATTTTCGCTTGCGGCGTTTTCACACCAGTGAAATTTTCTAGAATTTCTCGTGAAGCTATGTTAGTTGTCATGACAAGCATGGCGTTTGTGAAATCAACCGTCCGGCCTTTACCATCGGTTAATCGACCGTCTTCTAAAACTTGGAGCAACGCGTTAAAGACGTCCGGATGAGCTTTCTCAATCTCGTCAAATAAAATTAAGGAGTGCGGGTTGCGTCGAACGGCTTCAGTAAGTTGACCGCCTTCTTTGTATCCAACGTAACCAGGTGGAGCACCGATTAATCGCGATGTACTCACGGCTTCCATGTATTCAGACATGTCGATGCGAACAAGATTTTTCTCGGAGCCGAAATAAACCGTCGCTAACGCTTTGGCGAGTTCCGTTTTACCGACACCGGTTGGGCCAGCAAAAATGACCGAGGCAACAGGTTTACCTGCGTCGGCTAATCCAGATCGACCTCTTCGAACGGCTCGCGCGACCGAGACGACGGCTTCATTCTGACCAATCACTCTTTTCGTCAACTCTTGTTCTAAATCGAGTAAATTCCTCGCTTCTTCTACGGTTAACTGTTTAACAGGTATACCAGTCCATTCCGAAACGACTTCCTGAACATCCATCGCGGACACCGGAAGAATTTGTTGATCATTGGCCGTTTTATCTCTCAACTGTACCAACGCTCCGGCTTCATCTAAAACATCGATAGCTTTATCCGGTAAAAATCGATCGGTGATGTACCGACTGGACAACGCCACAGAAGCTTGAATCGCTTCATCCGAAAATGATACTGCGTGATGTTTCTCGTAAGTTTCTTTCAATCCATTTAATATTTTCAACGTGTTTTCCGACGACGGCTCGTCCACTCGCACCGGTTGAAATCTCCTCTCTAACGCCGCATCTTTCTCGATGTATTTGCGATATTCGTCTACAGTGGTTGCACCGACGACTTGGATTTCACCTCTCGCTAACGCTGGCTTCATGAGATTGCCTGCGTCTAAACCACCGTCGTCGCCGGTACCTCCGGCACCAACAATCGTGTGTATTTCATCGATGAATAAAATAATGTCGCCGGCTGATTTTACTTCCTCCAACACTGAGCGCAGACGCTCTTCAAAATCGCCTCTATACTTCGTATCCGCGAGCAACAAACCAACGTTTAAGGACAAGACTCTTTTATTCTTCAATCTCCTTGGCACGACTTTGCTATCTTCTGCAATCAAATTCGCCAACCCTTCCGCAATAGCCGTCTTCCCTACCCCTGGATCACCAACCAAACATGGATTTGACTTTCGTCTTCGAACTAAAATTCTCACCGCTCTTTTCGTCTCCTCATCTCTCCCAAACACCGGATCCAACTCGCCTTTCCTAGCCATCGCAGTTAAATCCACCGAACACTGCGCCAAAATATTCTTCACTTTTTTCTTATCGATTTTCTTCCCGCCAGCCCCAACTAACTCTTTCTCGTCGCCGACGCCGTTCACAAAGTCTCTCAATAAAGGTACGTCCACTTCAATGTTGTATCTCGGACTTGTCAAAACGTCGTACGCTGTACACTGATCGTCCACCACCATCCCAAGTACTAACTCCTTCATAGTCACTTCGCTTTTATTCGCGACTCTTTCGAATAACTTCTTCAAATCGTCTCCTAGCGGTACCAATCCGTCCGCTTTCTTCTTCTGATTCAACCCGCTAAACGGATTGACGAGGTCTACATCCGTCACTCCGGCTCGATCGCACAACGCTTTTTTCACCGCATCTTCTGTCGCGCCCGATTTATGCAACGCTTTCGTCGTCGGATTGCGTCTTTTCGTGCACGCGTACAGGAGATGTTCCGTGTGTACCTTCGCGCTGTTGAATTTTTTCGCGTTGTCCATCGCATCTTTAACTAAGTTGACCGATTCTCCGTCAAAGGATTCAAACATGCCAGCACCAGCACCACTCCCAGAGACCGCGCGGAGTCTCGGTTTCCTAACGCCTCTCGTCGTGCCGAGTCCTTTTCTGGGGGGACCGACGAATTGGCGTCCTCTTCTGGTGCACGAGGTCGAAGGAGATGCCACGCGTGGTAATCTTTGCCATCGACACGTCGACATGTTTGCCTCTTTTTACGTCACGCGCGCGCACGCTCTTGTCTCGAGCGCGGATCCTTTGTGCACGAATTGTGAGCGCGGGGATTCGCGGCGTGGTGCACGTTGTTTGGAACTCGCGTTTCTCGCGTTCGAGTCTCGATCTTTTTCGCGAGTGTTCCGACGTCTCGAGCGCTCGCGGTCGCGTTCTTTTTATGAGGAGTGAAATTTTCGTATCTCTCGTTCGTTAGACGTTTTTCCAATTCTCCCCAAAAGAAAGGGCTCTGGCGACACGGCGCGTTGGACGTGTCGACGAGAGCTCTTTTTTCGCGAGAAAGGATGGCAAATGTGCCCGCGACGACGGTCTACGAAACCATCGACGTGCGACGGGATGCGCGCCATAAAATCTCCATCGTGTCGCTGAACCGAGCCAAAAAGGGAAATGCGATGAACAGCAAAATGTGGGTCGAAATCCCGCTCGTATTTAACGAGCTTTCCAACGATCCCTCCGTCAACGTCATCGTTCTGACTGGGAAAGGGCGCCATTTTTGTTCCGGCATAGATGTTTCTTCCCAGGAAACACTGTTTGAAACGCTCGGGGATACCGAGAGTGAACCAGATGGAGGCAGACGTGGGGAGTACCTTCTGAGGCACATACAAAGGCTACAACGGTCAGTGACGAGCATAGAAAAATGTAGGAAACCGGTCGTTTGCATGATCAAAGGCGCGTGCGTTGGGGGTGGCTTAGATGTAGGGCAGCTTGTGACGTGAGATATTGTGACCGAACGGCTTTTTTTAGTGTCAAAGAGGTTGAGTTAGGGATCGTCGCGGATATCGGGAGTTTGCAGAGGTTACCCAGTATCATAGGGTTCGGGACGGCGATGGAGCTCGCTCTGACTGCTAGGACAGTACAAAGCGACGAGGCAGAAAGGATTGGGTTAGTTTCTAAGTGTTTTACGAATGAAACAGAGTTAGAGCACGCATGTTTAGAGGTAGCGAAAAGAATGGCGAGTATGTCGCCGTTGGCAATTCAAGGAACAAAAAGAGCGGCAATAAACGCGAGAGATTCTGAAAGCGTCGAGAAAGGATTGGAATATATAGCTTTGAAAAACGCGGCGCAGTTGATTTCAAGCGACTTAAAAGAAAGTATGAATGCGAGGTTTGAGAAGAGAAAACCTGTGTATAGCCGTTTGTAACTATGTATCTAATGTACCCGGTACCACTACCATACCCAGTACCATTAAATCACTGCGTGCGTGAAATACCTAAATCTCTATGCCGTGACCTTACCTAGATGTGGCTGTAAATACGCCAAAGCGTGCGATGGTTTTGCGACTAGATCAATTGTGATAAGCTCAAAATCATCTTCACACACAACTCTGATAGGATTATCACCACCTTTACTGCTATCACTACCATTACAACCCCTATCAACATCCAACACTTCTTCCGTCGAACTCCATGCTCTCATTGACGCGCCTACAAGACCACCAGCCTTCTCGTACACGTCTCTTACTTTCCTTCCAGCTTCCGTACACTCTAAAATCTCCACTAAAACAATAACCGCGTCACCATTAAAATATAAATCTCGCACGACGTGTGACGCATGCATGCCATCTAAAACATCTTCATCCATCGCCACCGACGACGACTCTAGATACCTACACCTCTCCTTATACCTCTTAACCGACTCTGGGTCGTTCACATCGCATTCGGGATGCTCTAACCGTCCATATATTGGTAACCGAATATCCCTGATTGCTTTTTCCATCACCGATGTACTAAATATCCGGCCATTACGGGTCACTTCGTTCACTCTCGTCACTTCTCCGGACAGGAAAAGTCGGTTGGCGTTTCTCTTCAACGACAGCACGAAGCGCTGATATCGCTCGTGGTTTTGTGTCGCATCCGCTCGTTTCTGCCCCTCACCGCCTCTCGCTCGATCGGATCTGTCACTGGAAATACCGTTGCCCATTGTGGTTTCTTATCGACGTCGATTCGTCGTCGTCATCGCATCAGCGCGTGCAAAGAAGACTGTGGCTTTTCAAAAGTGGTTTCACTCACTACTTTTCCAATTTCCCTTATTTTTATTCCATTTCTTTTTCTCCGCGTTTTTGCTTCCTCAATCCGCCAAACAACGACGTCGAAAACCGGAACGAAATGGATCGCGATGCGTCGAGGAACACGCTCGAAGCCATCAAATACACCAGAGGCACGCTCTCTCTCTTAGACCAATTGAAACTTCCGCTGGAAACGTCATTCATCGCCGTCGAAAATTGCGACCGATGCTTTCGATGCATTAAGGACATGAACGTGCGAGGCGCGCCTGCGATTGCAATTGCCGCCGCGTTGGCTATTGCTGTCGAGCTGGAAACGGTGTACGATGAAAGTACCGATTTGTACGAGTTTGTGAAGCAAAAATCGGAGCATTTGTTAAAAAGTCGCCCGACGGCGGTCAACTTGGGCAACATGGTGAAAGCATTGCAAGAGTACTGCAAAGAGGTGACGCGAGGAACATCGGATGTGCAAAACGCTAAAGAGTTGATCATCAAATGGTGCGAAAACATGCTAGAAACGGATATACTTCACAACAAGGCGATCGGAGAAACCGGGGCGAAAGCTTTACTGAAAGCGTGTTGTAATAAGAAGAAATTGAGGGTATTGACATGTTGCAATACCGGGTCGCTGGCGACGGCTGGGTACGGGACCGCGCTCGGAGTGGTCAGAAGTTTATACGAACAAGGACGATTAGAGATGTGTTTTGCGGTAGAAACTAGGCCGTATAATCAAGGAAGTCGGTTGACGGCGTACGAGTTGGTTTACGAAAATATGCCTGGGACGTTGATTTGCGATAACATGGCAGCGTTCTTGATGCAGAAAGGCGAGGTGGACGCCATTGTCGTCGGCGCGGATCGCGTAGCGAAGAACGGGGATACAGCGAATAAGATTGGAACATATTCTTTGGCAGTTCTGGCAAAACACCACGACGTGCCGGTTTTTGTTGCCGCGCCGTCGACGACTTTGGACGTTTCGACCAAGTGTGGAACGCTGATTGAAATTGAAGAGAGATCAGGGGAAGAAATGTGCATATTTCAAGGTAAACGAGTCGCTGCGGAAGGGATTAACGTTTGGAACCCGGCGTTTGATGTTACTCCAGCATGGTTGATTGAAGGTATTGTGACTGAGCGAACTTGTTTGTATAAAAATAACAGAGGCGAGAAGGACCAAACCGAAGCGGCGTTTGATATCGGGAGACATGTTGAAGAGATTGAGGCCATGGATGGTAGGAAGAAGAAGAAGAAGAAAGTGGACGACAGTGATGCGAATACAAGAGAAGATGATGCGACTACTAATGGTGACGATTTTTACGCATTAAATTTAAATTCCGTTCTTGATTACATCTCGCAATATCCCAAAGTGTGCGCTCCGATTGGAGGCAAGGAGAGCAAAGAAGATTGGGTCTCCAAGGAAGTCGGGGACGGGAATATCAATTTCGTGTATATAATAACGAACCAGAAAACAAATGCATCTATCGTCCTGAAACAAGGGTTACCGTATGTGAGATGTGTAGGGGAATCTTGGCCGTTGACACAAGAACGCGTTCGATACGAGGCTGAAGCGCTCATCGCAGCGTACGGTTTCTGTCCAAAGCACGTGCCGGAGGTGTATTTATACGACGCCAAAATGTCTACGATTGCCATGCGATACATCGAGCCACCAAACAAAATCGCGCGAGTAGGGATCTGCGAAGGCAAAACGTACGTGAAGATGGCTGAGCACGTTGGGACGTACTTAGCCGAAACGTTGTTTAAATCAAGCGCCATATGCCTCGGCGCGAAAAAATTTCGCGAGAATCGAATCGCATTTGGTGCGAACGAAGCCATGTGCGCGCTCACCGAGCAAGTCATCTTCACCGAACCGTATGGTGTTGCCACAAATAATAAGTGGACATCTCCTCATCTCGACGATATCGTTAATGAAATACAAAGCGATGGTGAACTGAAAATAGCCATTACTGAAATCAAAGCGAAATTCATAAACGAATGCGAAGCGCTTTTGCACGGAGATTTGCATACCGGAAGTATCATGTGTGGAGATACAAGCACGTACGTCATCGACCACGAGTTTGCGTTTTATGGGCCAATGGCGTTTGATATTGGCGCGTTCATCGCGAATTTATATTTAGCCTACTACGCCTCTGACGGTTTAGGACATTCCGAGGATCATAAGAAAAATTTGCATACAATGATCAAAGACGTTTTGATTCGGTTCGTGTACAATTTTAGCACATTGTGGCGAACCCATGGTAGGCAAGAAGACTTTGGAGGTCTTTCACACCCGCTTGTATTTACTACGGGTACATCGCCCAGCTGCGATTCGCCAGATTCGGACCACTTTCAACAAACACAGTTGGATTTTATCAGTAGAGTGGTTTATGACGCGCACCGTTTCGCGGGAGCGAAGATTATCCGACGTATCATCGGAATCGCGCACGTCGCCGATATGGAAGGAATACAAGATATAAACATGAAAGCCAAGTGTGAGCGAGAGGCATTGGAGATGGGTATGCGACTTTTGAAAGGCAAATATACGTGCACAACTTCTGTTCGATTGAGTATGAATTGGGAGTCCCGTAGAAATCAACCAGTAAAGACTGCGACAGAGATTGAGAATAGTGCAAATGATTCGGAGGAAACCAAAATGCTCTATTTTCACACGAATGTTGATTCTTAGCCAGAGAACGACTTTGCTACGGTAGTTTCCTTTTATTATTGCAATGCTATATGTCATAAATATAGAGATGTGTGCATTAAAGAATACCTATTACTCAACTCTTTCTGAGGCTTCTAGTACGAAAGAATCCCCCTATTTTCTTCTGCGCTTTCTCGTCCAACGGTTGCGCCGTTGTTGCTGTTGTCGCCATAGTCTTTACTGTCGTCGTTGTTGTTGCTCCGTACCCAGGAATACTAGGATATTTTTGCTGAAATTTGCTACTACTGCTATGTCGATAAGTACTCGCTTTTTGCTTTTGCTTTTGTTGCTCTTGACTACCGTCGCGATTGAAATCTTCTTCGCCTAAATAAGATTTGATCAAATCGCCTTCCTCGTCTACGTGTTCTTCGAATTTCCACAAGTCGTATTTCTTCTTCTTGAATCCAGGAATATACTTTGCAAACGCATCCGTAATGACTACAGCTATGCCTAACAAGGCGATACCCGCACCTATGGTTTGCGAAAACATGACGACGTCAAACCGTCTTCCCATGCCGGAAAACTGGATACGCAATCTCGGACCATACGCTTTCGTCAACATTCGAGTTTCTGGATTATTCATATCGAATCTACAATTATGCGGTGGATTCAGAGGAAACATATTCGTCATGTTCATCCTTTTCGCGTTTGGCGTCGTAAAATGATTCACGGCTGAAATCCATCGCATGTTATACCCGCTTGAGAGTTCCGCCAACGGATTATCCACGCGATCAATCACAAACGGAATCTCCGGCGAGCACGTCTGCACGCCACCTTCTTCGATGGCCACCGTCGTCAACGTCTCGTTTTCTCCAGTCAACACGCTCTGTGGTTTCGGCACTTTCACGCCTTCGTCTAGATTACAATCAAAATACACGTTCAACAGCTGATCCGACCCGTACATGCTAATCTCGGTAAAGTTCTTATCATTTGTCTGCGTGATATTTTCCAACGAAAACAAATTCCATCCCATCGTAGGTTCGGTTCCGTTTGCATTATGCCATCGCATCTCTTACCCGTTTTCGTTATACATCCCCGGAAACTTCACGTTCATCCGAATGAATACGGTAAAATTGCCCACATTTTCCAACGGCAACACGTCGTCGTCCTCTTCCGCCTCCGCTGGACACCAGCCTTTAATTTCACAAAAATGCGCGCTGTTCGGGTCGCTCGTGCTCGGCAAACACCTTCCTGTTTGTCGTCCGTTTCGACTGTATGCACCTTGTACGCACGTGTTCTTTCCTTTCGCACACACTTCGTCCTGAGAGACGCCCAGGCACGTGCCTTTCGCCTGTCTCGTGTTCACCAGTCTCGTGGCCACGAACACACCATCGGATGAGTATTGCACCAAGTCGTTCGCATCGTACACTCTCTTCTCTCCCGTTTGCGTGTCGTTCGTCGCTGCCGTGCCTTTGACTTTAATCGCCAAGACCCCTTCCGCTGGGACCGTTTTCTGGTACCCGTGTTCTCGATATAAAAGAAAACCGACGATGTACACGGACACGCACGCGACGAGAAAGTAGTACAGCACTCCGAGAGATTTCGACTTGATGAGAACCTGCTTTTGCGTCGTGTATTGACCGATCATCCTGTCGGGAAAAAAAAGAAGAAGTTACCGTCCTCTCTCGTCGTCTCGTCTCGTCGACCCCGCGTCGAATGAAATCTCGTCTCGTCGACGGCGTCGAATGAAATCTGCAAAGTCCCTCTCTCTTCGTGTTCCAATTGTATTTTTTTTTATGGTGTTACACACAAAGGAAGACCTCTCTTTTTTTTTCTTCCTTTTATATTTAGGGTTTTAAAGAACCTAAACCCTAATGAGGGGGTGCCTTTCAAAAGAGATCGGATTCTTCTTCGAAGAAGAATTGGACGTAATACTAATCGTGTCGTCACAAAAGAAGAAGAAGAAGCGCTTTGCGCGACGACGACCAACCAACCAACGAAACGCTTTGCGACCTCTCGAAAAACGACGACGGGAAGGAGGGTTCCACCAAACCGATCGAAAACAAAGCGAGAAGAGAAGGACTTCGTGACATCTCCATCAAAAGAAGAAGAAGAAGGTCCATTATACGAATAATCAAATGGCCATCCAACCGACGGCTGCACCGGAGCACCCGGGATTGACCCGGGAAATGCTCTTAGCGGTCGTGCTGTTGTTGTGCGCGAACATCGCGACGGTGTGTTCCGGCATCGCGCTCGTCGCGTACGGCACGCGAAGTGGGCAAAAAGCGCTTTTGCTGAACAAAATTTTCGAAGGGTCGGATTATGAGGCGACCGTCTTTGACGACCCGGCGCGAGCGTCGACGGTTTTAGGCGCTTTACTCTTAATCACGAGCGTGTACGGTTTGGCAGGAGTGTACACCAGAAACAAGTTGATGCTCATTTTATACCACGGATGGACGTTTTTCGCGTTGATTGGGTTTGTATACGCGATTTGCGTGTTTCAGATATACAGACAGAACGCGCCGGCGATGGTGGAGTCGTATTTTAACGGCGAAGAGGTGAACATCGAGGAAGGCGTGACAAGACAAGGCGACGAGTTTAAATATTTTAATATCTCCACGATGGCGCAGATCAATCACGCGGTGAATGTGACGACGACTGATGCGATCAAATGGATTGACCATGTGGATGCGAGCTCGAAGACGAGCGTGGTGTTTATTTTGGTCGCGATGTTTAGCGCGAGCTTTATTATGGGGGTGCGGTATACGGCGAGAAGAATGGGTGGTTTTTCAAACGTCGCCGGATGGATTTTTGGCATAGTTTTGGCCGTTTTGGCATTCACGGTGGCGAGATCGACGTATCGAGTGAACGATGCAATCGCGGTTGATTTGAACACGAAGTTTACTCACGAGCTCGACATGGACCCGTGGAGAGCGATTACGTTGAAGGAGACTTTGGAGGAGTACCCGGAGGATATTTTCTTACCGCCGGTGTTGTACGATTCACCACCTCCTGCGCCATTAGCGCCGGGGGACTCCGCGCCATCACCTGTGAGTGATTCACCTCCGGCACCGGTGGGGAAGTGGTATGCCGACGGCGTGTGGGTAGAGTATGCGAGACTGAATAAGATCAGCAACATTCGACACGACGTGTCGTGTCGATTGGCGTTGACTGGAGTGAATCACACAGCAGGGAAAGTGTCCACACTCTTTGTGGATTGGATTAAGTTCCAAATCGCGGATTACTCCGCGGTGGAAATGTCAGACGTGGAGTATTTGGGGACAAAGGAAGGTGCGGAACATCCCATCGCGGGAAAACATGCGGCGAGGACGTTGGGCGGCGCAGCCGTGTTTGTAGCGATTGCCTCAGCAGCTGGAGTTTATGGAACGTTGAAGCACGATCGACGATTGTTGGCGTTACACTTGCTCATTTCGGTTCCGTGTGGTATTTTTATAGTCGTCGCAGCCAGGAAAGCGGCAGAAGGCGCGGATGATACGTTCGAGTCCATGCGTTCGCATTGGCACGCATTGCAGCACGCGTACATCGGACCGGCAGTCACGACCGGTTCCGCTGCCGCATTTGCCGCCGCACATTTCAAACAAGCGGCAGCGTTAGGAGCTATTGTAGCCAGTGTACTTTGGCTCGCCATTTTCAGTTCAATCGGTATGATTATCACCCATGACTCGACCAAAGTTCCCGGGTACAAAATACTGGGAGGGAGCGACATCGAGAACCAACGCTTGCCGTCTGGGCCGTCCTCTTCCTCCTCCCCACTCGACTCTTCCAAACTCGGCGGCGGTGGCACTGGAAAGGTCGCTGAAAATATTGTCGAAATGAAGAGTTTAGCTGCGACAGTTCGAGACGCCGCCACAGGAAGAGGCCAGTTTAAACCTGGATTTAGACCGACACAGAAAGATACCAAAAAGAGCGGCGCGACGCCGGCCAAAGGCGGACGACCAAAAGGTGGCGATAAAGATGTGGACGCCAAGTTTTCCGTGGATTAATCTTATATAGTATCAGTTGTTTAATGCGACTGTTCAACTACCTTGTATCTACCTTGCTCTCCGCTCTTTCCCTATATCGTTTCTCTGCGGTTATTTTACTTTTTTTTTTAATTGAAAATATTCTCTCTCTTCATAGTAATTAACAAAACTTGACAAATAAACACGTTCTTTCGGTTGAAACTACAACGAAAGAGAAAGCGAGGGAAAGGACGAGAGAATTCTCCAGATTCATCAGAGAATCATGAAACCGAAACTGACGATCGATCCGCCGAACGCTCAAATTGCTACTTCTTCTTCTTCTCCAGCAGCGACAGCAGCGGTGAACAACTCCGGTGTTGGAACACCATCTTCGTCTAAACAGAAAGGCCGTCCGCAATGTCTCACAATCACAGTCTTGGGAGCTTCCGGCGATCTGGCGAGGAAGAAGACGTACCCGGCATTATTTTCGTTGTGGAAAGCCGGTCACGTGCCATTCAACACGAAAATCTTAGGCTACGCCCGATCGAAACTACAATTGGAGGAATTTAAGAGCAAAATCCGGTCGTTTTTAAAGGACTCTTCGAGTGAAAAAATCGAACAGTTTTTATCGATTTGCGATTACGTGCAAGGAGAGTATTCGACGATGGAGGAAGGTCCGCCGTGTTTTTCCGGGTTGAATGAAGTTATAGATCGTTTAGAGAGAGAAGTTGAGGTGAACTGGAAGGAGAATGCGTTTATTAATCCGACAAGTTTGGCGTCGTCTGCCGAGAATAAGAAGTATAAGAGAGTGGTCGGGAATAGAATTTTTTACTTAGCGTTGCCTCCGGTGGTGTATCCGTCTGTATGTGCGGAAATAAAAGCATGCGTCATGTCGAGCACGAGTGGAAGTTGGACGAGAGTGGTCGTGGAAAAACCGTTCGGTAAAGATTTAGAGAGTAGCGAAAAGTTGAACCAAAGCTTATCGGCACTGTTCAGCGAGGAGCAATTGTATAGAATCGACCATTATTTAGGAAAGGAGTTGGTGCAAAATTTAGTCGTCATGAGATTTGCGAATCGGTTTATTTCGCCATTGTGGAATCGAGATAATATTGCAAACGTCCAGATTATATTTAAAGAGCCATTCGGGACGGAAGGGAGAGGCGGTTATTTTGACGACTATGGTATCATTCGAGACGTGATTCAAAATCACTTGTTACAAATAATGTGTTTAGTGGCGATGGAGAAACCGTGTTCGTTATCACCAGACGATATTCGGGACGAGAAGTTGAAGGTTTTACGGTGCATCGCACCGGTATCGACAGATAACGTGGTCGTCGGACAGTATTCGACCGGGCCTCACGGGCAACCTGCGTACGTGGACGATCCCGGGGTACCCGAAAATTCCACGGCGCCGACATTTTGTACATGCGTCATGTACGTCAAGAATGAACGGTGGGATGGCGTTCCGTTTATTATTAAAGCAGGGAAGGCGTTGAATGAAGCAAAATGCGAAATTCGCGTGCAGTTCAAGGATGTGCCTGGCGATTTATTCGAAAGCCGTCGCGGTCAAGGCAAACAAGCCCGAAACGAGTTCGTCGTTCGCTTACAACCCGACCCAACTATTTTTATGAAAATGACCGTCAAAGAACCCGGGTTAGATATGAATTTAGCGCAAAGCGAGTTGGAACTTTTGTACACCACTCGGTACCAACGCGTAGTCATCCCGGAAGCGTACGAACGCTTAATTTTAGACTGCATCAACGGCGACCAACAACATTTCGTCAGAAGAGACGAACTAGTTGCGGCTTGGACGATCTTCACGCCGCTTTTGAAATACATCGACGCGGGTGGGATGAAACCATACTCGTATCCGTACGGATCTGTCGGTCCTTACGAAGCAAACGCACTGAGAGAACGCGTTGGACATCAAACCAACGTCATCGGGAGAGACATCACGTGGGAGAAGCACGGTTTGGGTAGTCAAGAGTATTAGTATGCACGCTTTTTTTTATACCAAAACGAAAAACAATTAGAAATTTTTTCATAAAGAGTCATGACACGAACGCTCTCGCGTCTCTTCGTCTTCCCCCGTGGTCCTTCTCGAATATTACCGCGAACGAACTTCGCTACGAAACAAGCGCATCTCTGTTCGAGCGTTCGAGCTTCTTCATCGTCAAATGAAAACGACGATATCCACCGCATTTTTCGTCAAAAATTCATTTCAGACGACGATGACGCGCAACTGTTTGAGTGCGCGAAGACGTTCTCTGCGCGAGATTTTACGGACATAATCTCCGAATACAATCCAGACATTCTCGGGAGAAAGAAAAAAAACCAAGCTAAATTAGGGAAAGGAATATCTGGACGCGCGTTGAGTTCGTTCAACATCGTGCTTTCCGCGTTCTTGGAAAACGAAAGATATGCGGAAATAGAACGGGTGTTTTCGATTTGGCAAGAGGAATTTGAGAGATTGGAACCGGATTTAGTGTCGGTTTCCTTGGTTGTGACGGCATTACATCGAACGCATGATATAGCAAATGTCGAACGGTTCATTTCCGAACAAAAATCTCGCCTGATTAAACGTCCAAACAAGAAAGTCTCGAAGAAGAAGATCAACGTTAATAAATACGAAAGAGACAACATTCTTCCAATGGATATAGTTTTCGAAGACAATGACATAATCGCATTGAATAAAACGAGTGGCGTGCCATCCACGAGCGATCCCGCAATGCCATCGGTGTCCGAATTCGTGATGGCGATGAAGAAGGACGACTCTTTCTTCTCTTTGAGCGAAATGAACGGCATGGATGCGAGAGGATTGGTCCATAGATTAGATAAATTGACGAGTGGGGTGATTGTTTTGGCGAAGAACAATGTGGCGCATTGCGAGTTAGTGAGCAATTTTTACAGGAGGAAAACGAAGAAAGTATATAATGCGATTGTGAATGGAATATGTAGCGACGAACAGGGAGAGATAGACTTTCCAGTGGACAATCGTGAGGCATATTCAAAATACGCGGTGTTGGAACGTTTGGAGAGAGGTAGCGCCAGTCTCGTTGAAATCCTACCAAGGACGGGGAGAAAACATCAGATTCGGGCGCATTTGGCCCATATCGGTCATCCTCTCGTTAACGATGTTATGTATTCCCCGAAGAAGATACAAAAAATGGCCGAAAAATCAATGGTAGTTCAACCCCACTCGTCCGCGTTTTTTTTACACGCTCGCTCGCTCGAGCTTCCGCATCCCAGCAATGCTTCAAAAATGTTAAAGTTCGAAGCGCCATTGCCTGCTTTATTTTTAGCTGAGTTAGATAGAATGCGTTAGATGTGTAGAATTAGAACGTTTCCTTGAATTGAAATGATATTATTAGATATTTATATCTGCTAGTCATTATTTTTATCTTCCCCTCTCCTCTCTTTCTACTGTGCTCTCTTTTATTTATTCACTAGAATTTATGCAGAGAAACGAATTACATCCCGTAACCGGAGCCGTCCATTGGACCAGCGCCACTAGCGGCCGCTTCATCTTGATCTTCCGGAATCTCGCAGACGACAACATCGGAAGTCAAAAAGATTTTCGCGACTGAAACAGAGTTTTCGAGGCAGCATCGAATAACCTTGGTCGGGTCGATGATACCAGACTGCATCAAATCTTCAAACTCACCGGTGGCGGCGTTGAAACCGTAATTCGGGTCGTTTTTGCTCAAGACGTTTTGGACCGTGACAGAACCGTTGACGCCAGAGTTGAACGCAACTAGTCTCATCGGGTACGATAATGCTCTCTTGATGATGTCCGCGCCTAACCGCTGTTCGTCGTTGTCCAACTCTTCCTTGATGCCGTCGACGAATTGGCCAAGCTTCAAAAAAGTTGTACCCCCACCAATGACAATACCTTCTTCAACCGCTGCTTTTGTCGCGTTCAAGGCATCTTCAACTCTCAATTTCTTCTCCTTGAGTTCAGTTTCGGTTTGTGCGCCAACTTGGATGATGGCGACTCCGCCGGAAAGTCTCGCCGCACGTTCACTCAATTTCTCTTTTTCATAATCTGCTTCTTGGACTTCGATTAAGCGGTTAATTTGTTTCACTCTCGCTTTGACTTCCAAATCCGTGGATCCGTCACCGACGATGGTGCACGATTCTTTGCCCAGTGTGACTCTCGCCGCGTTACCCAAAACTTCCGTGCCAACCTTGTCCAAAGACAAGCCAACCTCTTCCTTGACGACAGTACCTCCAGTTAAAATGGCAATATCTTCCAAGTATTGCGATTTTCTCTCGCCAAAACCCGGAGCCTTCAGCGCGCAGACTTTCAAAGCACCTCTCAATTTGTTCACGACCAAGGTAGCCATTGCTTCTTGTTCAATGTCTTCCGCCATTATCAAAAGCGGAAAGGAGTCTTTAATAGCCGCTTCGAGAATATTAATCATATCTCTCGCCGAGGAGATTTTTTTGTCGACTAAAAGCAATTTGCACTGTTCATAGTCGCAAATCATTCTGTCTTGGTCGGTAACAAAGTACGGAGAGATGAAACCTCTATCGAATTGCATACCTTCGACGACAATCAAGTTGTTATCGACCGATCTTGCTTCTTCGAGCGTTATCACACCTTTGCGACCAACTTTTGCCATTGCGGCGGCAATCATTTCACCAACTTCCATGTTACCCCCAGCAGAAACCGCAGCAACACTCGACAATTCTTCGTCCGCAACTTCCTTGGATAATTCCTTCAACTTACCAATCAACTTCGCGACAGTCTTTTCCATACCTCTCGTCAATTGGACCGGGTTCGTCCCCGCCATGACAATCTTCATACCTTCCGTAATCATCGCCGCCGACAACACAGTCGCCGAAGTCGTACCATCACCGGCTTGGTCGTTTGTTTTCTGCGACGCTTGTCTCACCAACTTGGCGCCAATGTTCTCAACTGGATCTTCTAATTCAACTTCCTTCGCCACGGTCACCCCATCGTTGACAATCTTCGGCGAACCAAACTTGGTTTCCAACACAACGTTTCTCCCTTTCGGGCCTAAGGTGACGCCGACGACGTGCGAGAGCTTATCGACCCCTTTTTGCATTTTTTTCAACGCCAAACCATCTTGCGCGTTGAAGTACAAATCTTTCGCGGCCATGTTCGTGACCGAAAGTTGACCTCTGCCTCGGGCAACCTTTTTGGATTGCTGAGACGTCGAAGCCATTCGAGTCGAACCGGCGAAGGCCTGTTGTTTGATAAGCACGTGATTAAGAATAGGAATAGATTAGCAAAGGCACCCATGAAAATAGCAGTTTTTTGGCGAAAATGGACGGAAATATGCGCATCGCATCGACACAAAGCACTTTGGAAACGCGCTCCTTCGAAATTCGCATTCCTTTTTCAGGTTTTACCCTTCAAAGGAGTGGTCAAATGTACAGATAAAATCGAATTCGGCGCTGAGGGGATGCAAAATGCTCGAACCATCCAAAGAAAGACGCGAAATCACCAGTCGCGATCGTGTTTTCGCAAAAACATCGCGCGACGCGCGACGAGACCTTCGCGAGATCGAAAAATGGATCCGTTCTCCGCCGCCGGGTGCTCTACATTTTTACGGCAGAGCGAACGCAATCCACTTTTCCACCCGCAAAAAGCTAATCGACGCGCGCCGAGTTCACGCGCTCGCGACGACGCAAAACGCATTTTCAGATTCGAACGGCGCGACGTGAATAAAAACGCGTTCACGCACCGCGCGACTCGTAAACGTGAGCGACTGCATGTTGTGTTGAACGCGACAACCAGACGAGTTTCTTCTTCTGCCGTTCTTTTTTTTTTCTCTCTCTTCTGTCGGCTGCGCAGTCTTTTTTTTTCTCTCTCGTCTTCTTTTTCCCACAAGCGAGACCGACGTGGACTTATTGCGCCCCCGCAAAAAATAATAAAAGTGCCATCATCGACTTTTGTGAGAGAGAGAGAGAGAGAGAGACGAATGAAAAAAAAAATCAACACAACGTGCAAAGACGAAGAGAGAAAAAGAGAGAAAAACGCGACGACGAAAGAGTCTGCTTTGGGTGGTGGTGCGAAAAAGAATGGATCGACAAAAAAAATGAAAACGTGGTCCTTCATTTGATTATGATACGCGAGACCTTCTGTACAAAAATAATATATATAACGCTTTAAATCCGCCAGACGAATACGCCGCCTTCGGTGCCGCAGCTGATGACTCTCGAACCATCTCGAGTAAATTTGACTCTGTTGATGCGCGTGGAGTGCGCGCGACCGATGGAGAGGAGCGAGAGGCGTTCGTCGTCTCGTTCGTCGTCCTCGTTCGCTTCGTCGGCGGTTGGCGCGTCTTCGAAGAGTTTTACGACGGGGTCGGCGCTGCCGCCGGCGACGGCAAGGAGGAGCGCGTTTGAGCTCGGCGACGATCGATCCTCTCTGGAGTGTAACGATAACGACGTTACTTCGCTCGTTTCGTTCGCTTCGATTTCCCGTGTAGGTTCGCCGTTCTTGGCGTCCCAAAAAGTGATTTTTCTATCCGAAGACGCGGTAACTAAAATCGAATCGTCGACGGGATGAAACAGAGCGGACTTGACGAAAGCGTTACATTTCAACATACACAGGCGAGACCACCTCTTTGTGTCCCAGAGAATGCACGCGCCGTCGTCGGAAGCGCTCGCGGCACTACTTTCGTCGTTTGAAAAGACGACGCTGTTTATTTTTGCGCGGTGTTCTTTCATGGACGCTTTCAGCGAAGCATTCGCGTACCCACCTTCAGAGAGAATCCAGACACGGATGGTACCATCCATGCCACCAGAGAGAAGTGTTAGACCATTTATTGATACTTCTAAGGCAGAGACGCCGGCTGGATGGCAATCTTCCATTGTGGCAAGTAAAGTTCCAGATTTCGGCGAGTGAAATCGAATGTTCCCATCGCTCCACCCGGAGATAATCGAGAATCCATCTGGAGCAAAGACGACGTTTTCACACGTCGAAGAAATTTCAGAAGAAGAAATGCGCGATATTTCTTCACAATCCTTCGTTTTCCAAAGTCGAATTTCTATTCCTGCGCAAGTGGCAAAAATTCCCTCACAATTTCGAGGAAAAGCGATATCGTTCACCGGAGCGTCGTGGCTGCCGCATACCAAAACTTTTTTATTTGAATCTTCATCTGTCTCGTCCCGAACGTTAACAGCAGGAGCCGATACGAGAGACAACAACTTTTCTGCTTTCGGCGTTATTTGCCCTGTTCCATACATAACGTCACTATCATCTCTAGTTAAATGAAACACCTCAACGTCACACTTAGACGTTCCTACCAGAACGGTATGTGTCGTTACTATGGTGTCGGCATTCTCTCTCGCCGCGCGTTGACGTCGTTTTATGGTAGCATTCGATGGCGGTACTTTCACAATCGTCGCGGGTGAACGTCGGTGATACTTTTTAATCGTTTGTTTGACTGTTACGGCAACAGTTTCGTTGCTTTCGTCGAATAAATCTTCCTCCTTCTCGTCGTCTGACTTGCGCACGACGATGGACGTAATCTTACCATTCGCAAACACTTTGCCGATTCCTTTGCTCCCTTTCGGATGATGTTCGTCCAACGTCTGTGCGTCCAACACGTTCACGCTTCCATCACCACCACCAACCAAAAGCAAATCTCTAGCTTCTTTCCCACTTCCTCTTACCAACGCTAAACTCGTCACCCCACCACTCGCTTTATAGTCACTTTTTCTCTTGAACAACCGATTGCCTTCCAAGGACACTTTCAACACATCCCCAGTTTTCGTGCCTAAATACGCAAACTCGTCGTTTTCATTCACTACAACTTTTACCACATCCCTTCTGATCTGTCCCAACCGACATTTCTCGCTCGAAATCGATCTCTTTTCTTCTTCAAACGTCCAAACCACCGCGCCGCTCTCGTATGCCCCCGCCGTCACTAAACTCGGATTGGAACTCTCTCTGTTCAAAAACGCCAGCGTCGTCGCTCCGAACGTATTCCTTCCACACATCGCTTTAGCGTCTTTTAATCTCCACAATACCAACTGATAATTGTCACTCGCGCCGCCTAAACTGGCTAAATATTTAGAACACGGCGGGAACGCCAAACATTTGACTTCGCCTTTGAGCAACATTAAACTCTTGTTTTTACTCCGTTGACTTTCATCGGCGACGCTCCACACTCTCACAGACGCCATATTTGTCGACACGTTCACCCGCGACCCAGCGGCGATAAATTTTCCGCACGGAGAAGTCGCCGCGCACGTGATTTGGGTTTGATTGATCACGTCGGATTCGTCGCACAAAAACGTGACATCTTCTTCTTTGCTCGTATTTTTTCCTCTTCGTGGAGAAAGAGAAAGGTTCCGAACGCACACGGACCCTCCCAAAGGGTGCACCAACAGAAGATTTTCCTCGCCAGCGCCGTTGCTGCTCGACGATAAGACGTTCACGCCGTCGCGACATTTGCCGTTGAACCCTCGCGCGGCTTCGAGCTTCATCTTTTTCTCCTCTTTTCGCTCGTTGTCTCTTCCTTTGGCGTAAAAAGTTCTATTTTTATGGCGAACGTTTGACTTTTTTTTTTCGTGGACGATAGTGTATTTTGGACGGACGAACAAAAAGAGTGCTTTGGTTGTCGTTCAAAAAATATGTAGCTACACGTAGTTATTGTAAATATGTTTACATTTGGTCTTCGGTGTCCATAGGTACCGATTCTTCTCGTTTTCCTTCGCCGTCTTCTTTTTTCACCATTTCTTTGTATTGAGGATGGACAAAGTTCAAGCTACCGGAGTGGTTCATGCACACGCTGTTGCCTTCCATCGCGGGAAGTTTACACCGCACGCCGCTCTTGGCAATGGCTGAACATCGCTCTCTGCTCCAAGTGCGCGTTTCTTCAAAATGCTCTTCATCAGCCTCCTGTTGCGCGCGTAATTCAATACGTTCGTGCATTTCGCCGAGGAAGAATTGGATGGTATCGTTGAAAATTTTCGCGTAAAATGCGAGGACGGCTGGGGTGAGCGGCGTTTCGCTCTCGCCAAGGAGCGTTTTGCGCCAGGAGTCGCGACGTTTATCGTGGCCGGGGTGTTTCCATATGCTCACATCATCCACGTCTTCTTGCAAACGATCGTTTTCAAAGTCTTCGAACATCCTTGCGCGCACGGCATCTTCGTCTTCCGCGTCTTCCGCGTTTTCTTTCATGTGTTCTTCAATCATTTCGCGGCGGCGAGCTTCAACGGCTTCGTCGAGGACTTCTTGTGGGAGCATAGCGGCGAGTTTCGAGCGCGCCATTTTCCACGATCGCATGTCGCGGTCAGTGTGTTTTAACACCAACTGCTCCAACCTATTTTTGGTAAGTTCTGGCGGCGCAGGCGAGAGGAGATCAGATTCCTCCTCGGAGAGCGCGAATTGCTCGTTTTGGAACTCAAACAATTTTTGTTCGAGAGCCAAGAGCTCCTCAGCAAGGACCGATTCGTCGAAGTTGCCCCGAAATTCGACACGTTTCGCTTCCAAAGACTCTCTAGTTTCACCAGCGATGGCTTCGACTGGAAGTTCCAAGACCTGATCGAAAATCTGTACGATAATTTGTTTCGCATGTCGAACAGCGTGGTAATCGTCAAACGCGATGTACGCGTCCCAAAATTCTTTTTGTGCAGTGACGGCTTTCGCGCTAAGTTTCGCTTTGACTTTAGACGCTTTGACCATCCGTTGGGAGCCAGGCGAGAGAACGAGTTCTTTCGGCGCTTCGACAACCTGGGATGCCGTGGGAACTCTTTGACGCATTGGACGCGCACCAGATTTTTCCCTTTCCTGCTGTTCCAATTGTAAAGCGAGTAACCGGTCTTTCTCTTTTTCTTCGTGTTTGCGAACTTTCCGAATTCGTTCGAACGCATCTTCAATCATATCAGCACGTTTTTCCAAGCTGTGTCTCAGCGCGGCTTCGCGCTCACCCTTCACGTTTAAGGCTACATTCAACGCATCAATATGATCTTGATTGTCGTATTTGCCCCATTTTCCGTCGAAAGATTGGACGTATACCGCATCTGTGCGACCGCCAACGCCAAACCAATATGTTGCCATGTTTCGATCTCGTCCAAGCGGACGGACTCGAACGCGAACCATATCATCTTCCGCTTGGTACCGCTGCAAAGTCTCCTGCCATTTACGTTCGCGCATGGCCTCAGCGTCTGCGCCTTTCATGAGTTCTGCTTTTTCGATACGTTTACGTTCGCGTTCTTGTTTCAACTTTTCCGCTTCGTACGCTCTGCGTTGCTCGGCGAGGTCGCGTTGCGCTTCTTCACGTTTCTTTTTCCATCGAAGGAAACCGGATCGATCCATCTCGCTGCCTGTGTACTTTTGAAACTCTTCCGGTAAGGCAAACTTGGCGTCTAAATCTTCCTCTTCTTCCTCTTCTTCGAGACTCACCGGAATCGGTTCACCCGCTTCACGAGCTAACCGTTGCTTCTCGAGCAACTCTTTCTTCGCCAACGCGTCGGCTTCTCGTTTCAGTCGTCTTTTTTCTTTCTCTTTCTCTTCTCGAATTTTCTTACGTTTAAGTTGTTTTGCTCGCTCCTCGAAACGTTGAGCGCGATAAATGTGTGCTTGTTGTACGCGCGCTTCCATCTCTTCGTGACACGGTCTGCTATCGAGAGCTAAATCTGCTAATGCTCGCAAAAGTGTCAAATTTTGCTGAAGTGTGAGCTTATCAATGCGCGCACCGTCCTTCGATAAAGATTGAACAATCTCCATGGCGGCTTTCCCGTGTGCATTTTCACCTTCTAACTGTAAAAGTTTTACAATCACTTGCGCCCAAACGATGTTGTCGTTGACTGAGCGTAATCGAGTCACGCCCCGTCCAACACCCGTCGCATCTTCATGTAACGCGCCCTTCAATAACGCGCGATAAAGCACATACATCTGCTTCTTATCTTCGCTTTCTAAACACTCGCGAACCATCAGGTATGTTCGCAACGGCGGAGCACACAAGGCTTCGCTAAAAATGGCCAGAAATTCCGCCAACGCGCCTTCGTCCGCTAAGACTTGCCCATTTTCGACCAGCACTGGTTTTGGTAGCGGTCGCAATAACGACGATAACTCGATGCCTTTCTCTTCTGCTTCTTGCACTAATTCTACTCTTAACTCGTCGTCGTCGATTGGGTACCTCGCTTCGTTGATTCTTTTCCTCTTCTCCTCCTCTTTCGCGGCTTCCCGATCCGCTTTAGCTTTCTCTCTCTCCTGTGCCGCTTCTTCCGCTTTTACTTTCTTTATGCGCACTTTTTCCTCGTTGATGCGAACTCTCTCTTCTTCAGCTTCCGCTCTCACGAGTTTTTTCAACTTTTCTCGATCCGGAACCGTCTCCGCACTCTCTGATTTTGCTTTTTCTATGTGCAAAAACACTCGTTCAAATTCTGACAACTTGTTTGTGTACTCCCAATCGTTCACATTGGACTCTAAAATAATTTGCTTCCTGATTCGTAAGGCTTTGCTAACATTTTCGCACGCCTGGACGTGCACATTCGCTCGTTCTATTTGTTGGGCCGCGTTATTCATTTGCGATTTCATCTTTCTCGTGTCCATTTTCAAAAACGCCTGTTTTTCGCGTATCTCTTCCCTTCGTTTCTCCACGTACGCATCGACGGAAGCTTTGATAGCTTCTTCCGCTTTTTCTTTCCCTTTGTTCCATTTCGACAGTGCTTGTCGGTCGTTCTTACTCCCAGTGAACTTTAGGAACTCTTTTGGTAACTTCTGACTGGGACATCCTGGTTCTTTCTTTAATTGCGCAGGCGTCTTCAATTTTTCAATTTTCGGTCGTTTCGCCGGGTTTTTTAAATCCGATTCTTTCTTCTTGAGTTGTTTGAGGGATTGTTGCCATCGCTCCACGCGTTCTTTGGCTTTACCGACATCTTTGGTCGCTCGAGAGAGACGAGCAACATTCGATTTCAAGGCAAGTTTTAACGGCGATTTGTCGTTGTTGTCGACATTGTTTTCATCCTCTTCGTCTTTATTCGTCGGCGTCTTGGAAACCAAAACCTGCACTTTACTCAATAACTCGAAGCTAGATGGTCCTTTCGATCCAGCCATTCCCGATGATTTTGTTTGTATCTCTACCTTTTTCACAGCTTGGTTGCCCTCCCCCGCATCTTTCTTACTCAACTGTCCGACGAAACATCGCAACGCCCACTTCCCGGCGGCGGTCGAACCGTTCGGTCCTCCCGGCACTCTGACAAACACCGCGTCGTGCGACAACCCAGACGCTAGCACCGCTTTAGACTTCCCTAAACATCTATTCTCTTTCAACCCTTGTTCCCACAATTCGTTCGTATCTTTCAGTTCAGGCCAGTGTTTTTCGAGCATCTCGTACGCTTCTCGCTTGAGCGTCCCTTTTTTAAACTTTTCGCGGTCGGCTTCGAGGTCGAACGCCGACGCTGGAATCGTATCATCTTTCTCCTCCTTTCCTGGTCCATCCGACCCGGTCGACATCGCGTCATCTTTCTTCCCCTGAGAACGTTCGGGCGTCGTCGTCGTCGCCGCCGCCGCCGCCGCGCCGTCCTCGTCTCCTTCGTCCTCGTCGCGCGCCTTTCTCTTCGCAGACGACGATGCTTTTTCCTTTTCCTCAGAAAAGTCCACTTTCGACTTTGATGCTATTGATGATGATGACGATGGTTTTTTCCTTTTCGGCGGCATCTTCTTCGTCGTTTTTCTTTCTCTCTCTCGCTTTCTCCTTCTTTCTCTCTCGCTTTCTCCTCGAAGAAGAAGACGACGACCACGCAAAAAAAAGTTGATTCGAAACGCGCGCGGAGAGAAAAGAGCAGCACGCGAGGACCGCTATTTAAAAATGCCGTTTTTTTCTTTCAAAGACAAAAAAAAAGACCCACATTTTTTCTCTCGTCGTGTATGGTTTAGGGTTTTAAAATGTCTGTGTCTTTTTTTCGAAGGGGCTTTTGAGAGAGAGACAAAAAAAGTTTCGTCGTTTACGTCGTCACTTTATACAGCGGAAGAAGAAGAGACTTAGAAGAAGAAGAAGAAGAAGAAGAAGACAAAATGGTGTCGTCGCGAATTGCCACGCAGACGACGACGACGACGACGAACGGCATCGTTGTGGCCACGAAGAAGACGAAGAAGGTGCGATTTATCTCTGTATGTTTTTCGGGACGAGATGATGGGATGCTGCGACGTCAGAGGAGGAGTAATCCATCGTCGTCTCTCTCTCGACGCGCGCGTCTCTCGGATTTTTTTTTCTGCGCGTGCCGGTGTGGTGCCGGTGCCGCGATGCGGTCGTCGTCGTCGTTTACGTCGTCGCGATGTCCCGTCTCGTTGCGCGCGCGTTTTCGAGTGCTGACCACGAGTCTCGTTCTTGTGTGGTCTCCTCCAACGACGCGCAAATCGCATCTATATGATGAACTCGCACGTGTACACAAAACGCACAGGTCCAATCCATCAAACGAACGACGAAAACAACNTCGTCGGTCTCTTCCGTGAAGTGCAGCGCGGCATCGACGTCCGAGGAGGAATTCTCTTTCTCTCGACGCCAAGCGGTTTTATCCACCGCGGCAGGTGCGGTGTCGCTGACCCAAGGTGTGAACCCGTCCTACGCCTTGTCCGGATTCAACGTCGTCAAGGAATCGAGAGAGGGATATCAGTTCATCTACCCGGTCGGATGGCAAGAAATCTCCGTCGATGGACAGGCGAAGGTGTATAAAGATATCATCGAACCGTTAGAGTCTATTTCGTTGAACATTTATCCGACCGAGAGAGAATCGTTGAAAGATATTGGCACCGCGCAAGAAGTCGCGGAGACGTTGGTGAAGCAAGCGCTCTCTGCGCCGGGGGCGTTGGGGAAGCTGTTGAACGTGAAGGAAAGAACGGATAAAGACGGTCACTTGTATTATTCGTTTGAGTTTGTGTCGGCGACGAAGAGTTACGAAAGACATGCATTGACGACGGTGACGATTACTCAGGGGAAGTTCTTCACGTTGACGACGGGGAGTTCGGAGAGAAGGTGGAATAAGATGAAGGATCGACTCAACGCGGCGAACGATTCGTTCCAAGTCTACTATTAATTAAATCGTGGTGCGTAAAACACGCACACACACACGAAAAACATGACACGCGGCAGATTACTATAATCATTATATAATATTCATTTCTAACTACATAGACTAATTAAAACGTTGCCTTGTCGCCTTTGACGTTCATCCGGCCATGTTCCGGTGACGCTCCCACGATTTCAATGCCTAATTTTTGCGCGAACTTGTCCACGACGAAGTTTTCCTTCTGTTCGCAGATGGAAACGACCACGCCTGGTGCACCCATGCGTCCAGTGCGACCGGCGCGGTGCACGTAATGGACTTCGTCGGTTGGCAATTCGAGATTGATGACGCAATCGCAGTTTGGTATATCTAAACCTCGCGCAGCTAAATCGGAAACTAACAACGCGCGAACTTCACCAGATTTGAACTTTTTCAACACTCTTTCGCGCTGAATTTTGTCCATGTCGCCGTGTAATGAAGCTACCGGCATGCCTCGGGCAGATAATTTGCCTTCGACATCTTTCGAACGTCTTCCAAAATTGACGAAAATGAGACATCTCTGCACGTCCATCGCGTGCACGGCTCTTCTCAAAACGTCCACTTTACGATTTCTATCAGCTTGGATGAACAAGTGTTGAAGATGTGGTGGTAACGCAACCGCACCACGATTCATCATTTGTTGTTCTTCGGCGTTAATCGTAACTTGCTTTTCCATTTGTGCTTTTCTTCGCACTTTTTCCACAACGTCTTCATCGTCCCCGGTTTCATTTTCTTCTTTCACAGCGTCCGCATCTTCTTTCGTCTTGTTCATCTCGTAATCTGCCAGTATTAATTTCAAATCAGGCGACACGTACGCGTACGCATCCAACGTCTCTTTCCTAAGGGTCGCCGAACAGATTATGGTCCTCCTCCCCCCTTTCACACCTTTGCCACAGTGTTCGTTAATCCTGGCCATATCTCTTCGAAAGTTACTCGCCAATAAATCGTCCGCCTCGTCGATGACGAGCGTGCTTACTCCGTGCGTTTTCAACACTCCCATGCGAGACATTTCTGCAATTCTTCCAGGCGTTCCGACGACAATAAAGGGTCTCTTTTTCCTCAAACCTTGCTCTTGACGCCTCGCGTTTGCGCCGCCAATTAACTGTTGCGTGATATCTCTCCCGTACGGGCCTAAAACGGTTTCTATCGTTCTCACGATTTGCATGGCCAACTCTTGCGACGGCGCTACAATCATCGCTCGAACGTCGTTCACGTGCCTCTTTTGATTTCGATCCATCTTCTCCATCGCCTCTTCTTCTCTCAATATATCGCAGAATATTGGTATCAAATACGCCAACGTTTTCCCCGAACCAGTGTGCGATTGCATGGCAATCGATGGCATCGATTGACTCCTCGCCGCATCGTTTTCGTCCTCCGACGTCCTCGAATCAAACAATTCTGGTAACGCCGCCAACTGCGCCACCGACGGCTTTTCTATGCCGGCGGCGCGCAGCGCGTCTACAATTTGCTTCGGCACGCCCAAATCTGCGAACGACGACGACGACGACGACGACGACGACGTTTCTCCCGCGTCGTCGTCTCGCGCGGCCGCCGCCGTTCTCGCGAGAAAAGCATTATTAGTGTCCGTCCTAAACCGCCTTCCTCTTTCTCTCTCGTTCAAAAAAGTCGTCAAAGGCGCCGCCGTCGTCGTCGTCGTCGTCGGTCTCGTCGTCCGTCTCGTCGTCGCGTACCCCCCGCGTCGAAACACGTGTAAGCGCGTCGTCAACGAACCCATCTTCATCTTTGCTTTTGTGAGTATATGTGGCGATGAATGAACGATGCAATCCAAAAGTTTTTGAAACGAACTCCTTTTTTAGGGTTTAGAGAAGTGTTTTTTTGTAGCACTTTTGAAACAATTCATCTTTTTCAAAGCTTTTTTTGTTTGTTTGCGTACCAAACGCGGAGGAAAGGGGGGAAGTGAACGCCGTCTCCAAAAGCGAGTTGGAACGTTTTCGACACCACCGACTGGCACTGGGAAATAAAAAGGACAGACGACGACGAGTTTTGTGTGCGCGTGCGTGCGTGTGAAAGGAGTGAAACTAAATTTTTTACTCCACCCGTGTGTTTTGTGTATAAGAAATAGGGGATTTGTCCTTTGAAAAGGACAAAGACAAATTGTGATTGGTCGTCAAATGGGCATCTATTCCGCGCTCGTCAAAACGTCGCTCGACGCGTTGCGTCGGAAAGTGCAGCGATCTTCCTCCTCGGGAGGACCGATTTTGGTGGATTTGAAGAAGAATTCGAACAACGGAGACGCGCTGTCTGGCTGGGTTGTAAATGTCACCTCTATCGTCGAGAGAGTGCCGTTCAGTCAATACGCGCCGAAAACGAAAGAACAAGTCTTCCAGATACTCGTGTCAATACTCGTGTTGATGATTAGCGGGAAGTGGTTTCTCGCGCAATTCGCGCAACACAGACGAGAGCGAGAAGGATGGTGGCATTTTTTGAAGAAGTCGAGACACGTGAGGTTGATTTTACCTCCCGAGTGCGTGACGGAAGCACCCATGCGTAGCCCGCTGAAACGCGTGACGAGGAAGATTAAGAAGTATATAAAGAAGAAAGGAAAGAAAAATGGGAAGAGTGGCGGCGCTGGGATGAGTCAAGGAGGGATTCAACAGTATTTCATGGACGATCAAGACGCGTATTCGCCGATTTTAAGCGTGGACGTGGACTTGTTGCCGGAAGATGCGATGCCGTTATTGGTGTTTGTGAACTCGCGGTCGGGCGGACAGACGGGGAGACATTTGTTGGAAGCGATGCGACAGAATTTGAACCCGTTACAAGTGGTAGATTTGCACAAGACCGGACCCGCGCCGGCGCTAAAACTGTTCGCGAGCGTACCGAACGTGAGGATTTTGGTATGTGGTGGAGATGGGACCGTCGGGTGGATTTTGCAAGCTTTGGATGATTTGGCACAGGAGGATTTAGAAGCGAAAATGGCGCACGTGAATGAAGCCGTTATGAAAGTCTCGGGAGGCAATAACCACGGTAGCATGAATGGGGATCCCGAAATACCCGCAACTAATAATAAGAATAACAACAACAGTAGTTTAGAAGCAGGTTTAAGTACCACGTTTAGAAAACCGCCGGTTGCGATTTTGCCGTTGGGAACCGGAAATGATTTAGCGAGAGTGTTAGGGTGGGGTGGTGGGTTTGGCTTCCAAGAAATTATCTCAGAGATTTTGCTACAAGTTATGGAAGCGCACCCGACGTTGTTGGACCGATGGACGGCGACTTTAACGCCTTTACCTAAGAAGGAGCTTTCCAATCCGCAAACGCCAAACGACGTGAGCGGAACGACCACTCCGGGAGGAGGTGGTGGAAAGAGCGACGAAGAAAAGAGCGGGGGCGATAAAACGCCCGGGTCTCCATCGACGCCGATGTTTGGACCCATAGAGACATCAGTTGCTGCTGGTGGTGGCGGAGGAGGAGGAGGAGACGACAAGGACAACAAAGCCAAATTGACTGTCCGGCCAAACTCCCCGCAAGTCCCGAAATCCATTGATGAACACGCATCGGATGGAAAATCCACGGGCTCTCTAATCATGGGCCCTAACGGCCAATCTGAAATTGTCTTTCAAAACTATCTCGGCATCGGTGTCGATGCGCAAGCCGCCTTGCGGTTCCATCAAACTCGAAACTCCAAGCCCAACCTCTTCTTCAGTCAAGCGACGAACAAAATCCTCTACGGCGTCTTTGGGGCGAAAGATTTCCTGGAGCATTCCATGGCTGGTTTAAACCGCGACTGCTTAATCTACGCCGACGGCGTCCTTCAAGACATCCCGCAAGAGGCCGAAGGTATCGTGCTTCTTAATATCAACTCCTTCGCCGGTGGCGTTCGTATGTGGGAAAAAGATGGCGATTTCGGCGCTTCCTCTATGCAAGACGGCTTGATCGACATTGTCACCGTCCACGGCGCGTTACACTTGGGTCAACTCAACTGGGGCGTGGACAAACCTGTCCGCATTTGCCAAGCACGCGAAGTTCGCATCGAGTGCCTCCGCAAACTTCCCATGCACATCGACGGCGAACCGTGGGAACAACCCGCCTGCCAAATGGATATTCGACTAAGAAACAAATCCACCATGCTCCGCCGCACCGTCGACAGTCGAGGCGCGTCCATCTTACAAATGCACGACGCTTTAGAGTGGGCGAATTCGAATGCCATCATCTCCCCGGACCAAAAAGAAATGATCATGAGCGAAGTCCACCGTCGCGCGGAACGAGAAGACGACGACCACCGTCGCGCGCGCGAGAAAGACAAGCAAAAAGGCAGCTACAACAATTTAATGGGCCTCGCTACTGGGAGGCGACATCGACAGCTCGAAAAAGAGCGCAGGCGAGGGTCGATGTTATGGGGCAGTCGGGATAGCTTAGCGTTCTAATACCAACACACGCGTAGAGTAGATCTAAAGAGAGACGAAGAAAAGCGTACTATTATTATTCGATGATGAATGATGCTTTTTTTTTGTTTTTTCTCTCCCGACGTTTCGTTTTTTTTTTTCAATTCGAGTTGCACATCGTTTTGCGTCTCGTCCCAAAAGTCCCTTGGGAAAATCTTTATTTATTCGTTGTTCCCACCTTGGGGAGACTTTTGTCGGGTCATGGCGAAACTCGGCGAAGGCGACCCGCGTTGGATCGTCTCCGACCGTCCAGACGGCACGAACATCAACGGGTGGCACTGGGAGGAGACGAATAAGATGAAGTTTTGCAAAGAGTTTTTCGAAGCGCACTGTTGTCGCGCGCAGCCTTATTCGGAAGGAGAAAGCGTGGACCTTTTCGGGGAAAAATGTCTGAAGTGTTCGATCCTGTCGGTCTCCGTCGAAGGAGAGTGTTCGATATCGACGAGAAAGAAAGGGAAAAAGTTCGGCGTGTTCGATTTGAAAGTCACGATGGTGTACGAAGTCGAGTTGGCGTGCGTGGTAAAGAAGAAGACGAAGAAAAAAAAGGAGGAAAATGTGGACGGATTAGACGGCGAGGAAGAAGAGGAAGAAACGGAGGAAGAGAAACTGTGCGCGGTGAAAGGCGAGATCGCGTTGAAAGAGTTTTCTAGTTTGAATGAACCGGACGAGTACGAGTGGACGACAAAATCGACAGGTGGAGACGACGAAGCGAAGAAAATCGTCAAGAACTGGTTTACTCGACCGGTGTTAGAGAAGATGTTTGGGAAAACGTTGGAGAAATTCGTCGAAGAGATGAATGCGTTTTGCGGGTAGCGAATAGTACATTAAATCAGCACGCACGTACACACTTTCACAGAAAAAAGGTTTTAATGAATAATTATTTACTACTGTGTCTCTATTTATATACATACGTACGTACTAAGCGATAGATTTAATATCTTTCGCGTGATGGTCTAATCAAGCGAACGTGTCGTTTATCTTCGGAGAGCTCGAACACGTCGGCATGGTCTAAAAAGAATTCTTGGTATGATTCACCCATCGTCAAAGGTTTTTTGCATAACTTGAAGAGAGATGGCTTTGATTTCGAGCGTAAACTAATCCAAGTTTTGTCGTAATCGTCTTCGTGTTGGAATCGTTCAGAGAGGAATTTCATGAGTAGTTCAAAATAGCGCTCGCGAGCATTCTTGAAACCAGAGCCGTTGAACCCGATTTCTCTTCGCAGCGGTTCGTTAAGGGTTGGATTAGGTAACGGTTTCGGTCCGCTTCTTCCCATGATACCGCCTCGAGTAAAGCTTCTGGGAGAGGTACCTAAACTTCTTGGCGAACTGCCGAGAAACGTACCTTCTCTTACTCGAGGCGAAAGAGACGTCGCGTGTTTATTGCTCGCCGACGCGGGAGATTGCGCGTACGCATAGAATGCAACCGGTGGTGAATCTGTCCCTGCGTTAATTACTTCCCCAGTTTTAAAGTGAAGCGTTGGCGAAGGCACTTCGTTCATGTCGAACTTATCGCGCAGTCTATCCAACTCCTCTTCGAATTCTTGCGACACACGATGCGCCGCATTCGGCACTCGCGGTGGTTTTTCTGTGCTAGATGCCAAATCTATCTCACTAAACGCGCTAGATAAACCACCACGTCTCGGTAACACCGTCGGTGTTTGTCTCTGGAGCCCATCCATTGACCATCTCCTTGCGGATTCGTCCTCTTCCTTCGCCTCTTCGCTGTTATTCGCATCGACATCAGCGAACGAACTACTTATCGTCAATCCTCCTAACTTTGGCGTCCCACTTAAATTTTCCTTCGAGTTAAACCCTCTCGGAAACGTCACGCTCGGTTCTCTTCTTAACGCGGAAAGTTCATCGCTGTGACTCTCGTTTTCCTCGTCGCTATCGGTCAATTCTAACGCGTCTTGTCTCGTGTTATTCGCTTCCATCTTATTCCTCTTTACAACCACTGACTCCCGCCTTCCTCTTCTTTCTTCGAGCCGTCGTTCTCGAGCCGCTCTACCTCTCGCAGTCGTTTACTAATCTCAAAAATCTTCGATTGATACTCCGGGATCGTCTTCGCGTTTTCCTTGATGGCCGTCGCATACGTCCCGAAATCTTCGTCGTTCGCGTCTTCCTTTTCCAACTCGCGTTCGAGATATCGATTGCTTTCTTCCAATTTCACCACCGCGTTTTCCAATCGTTTCAATTCGATCTCGAGAAGGTCGCGCGAATAATCTTTTTGTGGGTCGAGCAGCAGTCGGTTTATCTTCTGCGTCGTCGTCGTCGACGTCGTCGTCGTCGTGCTTTCCGTCGTCCGATGTCCTTCGTTCCCTCCCATGAAGTATTGTGAACACCTCTCAACGAGGGAACACTTTTACTTATAAAGAACACAACTGTTAAAAACCCTAAATTGTGACCAACAAAAAAAAAATCCCTCTCTCTCGAATTGGAAAAGAAAAGGAAAACACACTTCAAACAAAAGGACCAATAAAAGTTGCGACTCCTCCTCCTCCTCCTCCTACGTCTACTCCTCTACGACTAAAGCGCTCCAAAAGAGAGAGAGAGAGAGAGAAAGAGAGAGAGAGGCTGGCATGGAATCTTTACCTCGCTCGGCCCCGACCGTGACGATTCGAGAACTCACCGAACGCGTCGTCTCGAATTCCCATCGCGAGTTCGAATTGGTCTTGAACGCGTTGGCGAGGAACGATGGTAAAGCGATCGGTGCGGTGGAAAAGAAACGGGCGTTGATGCATTACTTGAACGCGCTGAAACAAAGGCTGGTTCGATTGCACGCGTTAGTCGCGTGGGCGCCGAAGAACGCGAAAGCGACTTTAGTCGCCGAGAACGCGTGCAACGTTCTGGAGGAACACGCGGAGCAGTTCAGAGTCTCGGCGGATACCTTGTACGGGTTGCATCAACGATTGACCTGGGCGAGGGCGCCAATGTTTGACATTCCCGCGAGTTTTGATGTGTTATGCAGAGGTGGATTCGATTGTTTAGATCGCGTGGAAGGGATAAGGAAAGTGGCGACGATGCAGAAATGGAAGGAGGAACGCGAAAAGGAGAAGAAGAAAATGAGAGGCGGCGACGAAGAGATGACAGATGTTGTCGATCCTGTCGTACAAGAACAAAACGAAGAGGAAAAGGATTTAGCGAGGAGGAAAACATTAGACGCGAAGCATGCGTTGATCGTGGAGAAACACGTGTTGAAGAGGTTTCCGATTGGAGAGGATAACCAAAAGTTTAAAATTTTTGACGTCGTATCGGGAGAGGTGAAATGCGGGGTGGAGAATATGTACGAGATGACGCTGGTTTTAGACGACGCGCCAACGGAGGAACAAGTTTTGTGGACGTGCACTGGGGTGGAGGTTTTATGCGGAGAGGACACGATGACGGCGGATGACAACGACGCGTCGTCGAAGAGAAAACGCATACAGTACCAAGCGACGGCCGAGGAAATTAAGAGTTTGACGTTCAACGCCACCATGCGCGCGAAAGGCGATGGGAGCGAGAAAAATCTGGCAAGAGGAATACTAGGCGCGCATGAAGCGATGATGGATGCGGTAATGCGATTGATTTGTGCGAAAACACTCGCGCAAGCGGGCACGTTGAGAGATGTAGCAGAAGCGAATAGCGATAGCAGGAACAACAGCGCAATCGAATGGACGAGAAGAGGTAAAGTGGTCGCGGAAATCGTAAAGCATAAAGGTGACGTGTCCGGGTGTGCGGTGACACTTTGGAACTCGAGGAAACGATTAGACGTGAAGTTTGAAGTCGACAAACGCAAAATCACAGCCTCTGTCGTCAGCGTACAAAAAGAAAAGAAAGGCGAATCAGGAGAAGCGTCTGCGGCGATAGAAACACCACCTGTGGCGCTCAAAATGTTCGAAGATTCGAGAGAAAATGTAGATTTTGACAACGGCACGATTTCACTCGTCGACGTGCTAGATCGTGCGAGCAAAACCGCGACGATTTCGACGTTGACATCTATCAGAGACTTTTTAGTGAAAAAGCAGAAAGTGGCGGTAACGCCGAAGAAGAGTCCGCAGAGGAAGAAAAAAGCGACACCTGCGGCGTCAAAGAAACGTAAAGCGGAGGCGATTGAAGAAGAAGAGAAGGAAGAGGATGGTGACAATAAAACATATTCATTGGCCGGCGTCGCGTTTTCTGAAGTGGAAGCAGTCAATGAGGCCCCGACTTTTTCCATCGTCTTTGATCGAGACGAGGTTGATAAAAACAATAAAGAGTTGGCGTCGGTATCCGCGATTGTATCGGTGAACAAATACACGGGCATCGTCCAATGTACATTCAGAGCCACTCCAGAATCTATCATTGAACGAGACGACGTCGACGACGTCATCTGTTATAGATCTTTTAAACACAGACTAGCGAAGAGGTTAGAATCCGCGAGCGAAACCAACGACCCGGAAAATGTCGGTTTGGTCTTCCTCGAGTTGATTCCAGAAATGAGCAAGATTGCGAAGATGTTTATCGTTCGAAAATACCTCGATTCACATAAGCATGGCTCTATGCGTGCGTTGCCCGCACCGTATTCCATCGAGAAACTCAAAGAAACCTTGGAAACGACTCGACGTCTTACGGGTACGAACGTCGCGGCGGTTATTAAGACCGATAGCGATGAACATCTTTTGGAGTCAGACGGTACTTTCGTGTGCGTGTGGGAAGACGGCGCGACAATGCATATCAAATGCGCAAAGAGACGCTCGACTCTCGAACGATGGCGCATAGCTTCGTGTTCGGAGATTACTCGAAACGGCGGAACGCTCGAATGTTGCGATGGCATCGGCGGTGCCAAGCGCTCCAAGACGACAAAAAGTGCAAAAACTTCTGCCAAAACAACAACTTCAACGGAAGGACCGTTCGAAGGCGCGGCGACAATTTCGATCGAATCGCTCGCGAAAATAGCCTTAGAAACCGTCAAAGAAGTGTTGAAATAAAACAATGCATTATTAGTTTTACGTTCTCGCCCAAACTCTGCGTATAGACGATATTATTGTTTAAATTACACGTGCGCGAGAGCGTATACTTTTACTCTTTCTCTTCAATTAATTACTAAACGTGAACCGAATGCCGCCGTCGGAACTCATCGCCTCCTTCTCCCCTCCTCCGTTTTCCGCCGTTTTCGGTTTCTTCCCGAAACTTCTCTCTTCCGCGGTCATTTCGCCTTCTCGCGTGCAGAGCTCCGGTTGGACGCACTCGCACTCGGCACCCGTTACCAGCTTCACCTTCATCTCGTACCCTGGTCCGCAGGCTCCCCCACTTTCCTTGAACAGAGATTCCGCGGACATGCCTCCACCACCGTTTCTTTTATTCTCTTCTTCCATTTGTCTCATCATCTCTTCGTACGCGTTGTTGTTCCCTTTCTTGTTCAACCCGGCGTCGGCGTCGCTCGGGGACGCGAGCACGAGCGCGACCGAGAGTACCGAGGCGACTGTCAATCGTCTCGCCGCGTCGTCGAAAGAGTCGTCGTCTTTATCTCCTTCGTTTCGTTTCATCGCCGACAACGCCGAAAACACGCGTGCGGGTCGTCTCGTCGTCGCTCCCAAAGCATCATCATCATCATCATCATCATCCCTCGTCGCCGTCGAAGTTCTTCTTCGACCAATAAACCTTTGCGAAAAAGTCGTCGTCGTCGTCGTCGTCGTCGACCTTCTTCCTCCTCCTCCTCCTCCGACTTTTTTCGTCGCTTTGAGGAGTGGACGCGTCAAAGTCGCGATACCACTCAACGTCGTCGTCGTCGTCGTCATCGGGGAACAACGTCGAGGAGGAGGAGAAGAAGGGAGTCGTAGGGAGTAGGTAGGTAGGTCTCTTTTTCTTCTTCTTCTTCCTTTGTGTCGTAAAAAAGAAGAGGAAGAAGACTTTGAGTCGTTATTTAGTAGTAAAGCGCTTTGGTGTGAGTACAAACCTTTGTGTCCCAAAGTCGTGTTTGATTTCGACCCAAAAAAACAAAAAGGACACAACAAAGAGGACCAAAAAAGGGAGAAGAGACCCAAAGAGAGCCCCCTACTAAAAAAACACAAAAAGAGGAGAGAGAGAGAGAGAGAGAGAGAGAGAAAAAAAAAACAAGACACGATGTTTAAGGTTTCATTTCTTTTTTTTTTTGTGGATAGATCGAAGAAGAGATCTGTCTCGTTCCATTTTCGACACAAAAAAGGGAAGGCACACACACCATCCGATCTCTCTTCTTCGACCTCTTTAAGGAGGAGTAGTAGAAAGAGAGAGAGAGAGAGAGGAAGAGCATGTGCGCGTCAACCACCACCACCGCGACGACGAGGGTGGCGTTCGTCGCGACGTCGACAAAAGCGCCAACGCTGCTGTCGAGGAGAGGAAGAGCTTTTAGAGAGACGAATGCAACGCGTCGAAAGGGAGGAGGGCCAAAAAAGGCCGATCGAAGATATCCAAAAAGGAATTCGACGTCGTCGTCGTCGTCGTCTGTCGTCGTCGCGAGAGCAGAGGCGAGAGCGACGACGTCGACAGACGGGGGGAGCACGAAAACAGTCACGCAGGCGGGCACGAGCAAAGACTACAACGCGTCCCCGTCGCACTCGCCGTCGGAAAGAGCGAACTGGTTTCCAGTCGCGTTTTCCAAAAATGTCAAGTTCGACCACATGATCCCGTTCGATTTGTTCAACGTGCCTTGGGTGTTGTTTCGAACAAAAAGTGGCAAAATTGGATGCGTGAAAGACGAGTGCGCGCACAGAGCGTGCCCTTTATCCCTCGGCACGCAAGTAGAGGAAGGCCACGTTCAGTGCGCGTACCACGGATGGGAATTTACCACTGATGGAGAGTGCGTGAAGATGCCGTCGTGTAAGAAGGTGTTGAAAGGCGTGTACGTGGACGCGTTGAAGACAATTGAGCACGACGGAATGGTGTTTGTTTGGGCTGGAGATGAAGGGGAGGAGGTGCCAGGTGAAGATGATCCGAGATATCCGACGAATTTGTACGTCGGGAAGGAGAGTTTGAGAGCACCAGAAGGCCCGAGCGTGAACGGGACGCCGTTTCTAACGTGCGCGGAGGTTGAGCTGGAGTTTGACAACGAGTGCGACGTGTTGACGGAACGGTTGTTTACGTTGACGCAAAGAGCGGTGAATAAAGTGAAATTAGTAGAAGAGAAGACGGGGAGTTTAGAGAAGATTTTTGATTTGGTTGACGTGAACGCACAGGTGGCCAAGGCTTTAAGATGGGGATGGCGACCGGTGCCGAACGAGATTAAATTTGTCCCGAGCAGTGCGTTGGTCAGTTCGATTGATATTCAGAGAATGTACGGAGATTCTATTCCGAGACGAGTGCACCAGGTGCACGTGTGTTTACCGTCGAGACCAGGGAAGACGAGAGTTTTGTTTCGAATGGCGTTGGACTTTTTGCCCGAATCCGCGATGGTGGCCAATAAGGTTTGGGAAAGCTTAGCGAGGCAAATTTTAAAGGAAGAATTGAACGACGTCGAGGAGTGCGAGATTGATGAGGTGTGTCCAATGATGAGCGTAGACGAAGAAGAGGCGATGGGGGATTATTTGAGTTACCGGTCCTCTTTGAAGAACACTAATGATAACGATAGTACCAGCACCAGGTAATAATAATAACGATATAGTTCTAGTAGTATAGTAAGTGAAGATGGAGAAGAGGAAGGAGAAGAACAGAGACTGTTTAATGACTATTTATATATGTTTGTGCGCAGCTACCGTATTACATTACACACGCGAGTACATGTTCTACACGACTGTGATATTATCATCGGAGAGAGAGACTAATGCTAGCGACTTTATTCTTTTTCTTCTTTGACGTCTTCGTCTTCGTCGACGACTCCACCTCCCCGCTCTTACTTTTAACAAACTTCATGAACTCATACGTCACCCACAACTTCCCGCCAAACGTGATTGGCTTTATAAATGCCCTCAGCGTCAAACTCTCTGCCAACGCGACGGTCAACCGCGTCGGATCTGCTTTCGCTAACATCGGTATTCTTTTGATCGCCGAACGCGCTGGACCGCTCGAACTCTCGAGCATTTTCACAAACACCGGCTGCACGTTCTTTTTAATCGCCTCGATGTTTGCGAAAGGCTGGCAGATTGTTTTGGACGGTTGGATTCCGTACGCGGCGACCCACGTGGACGCCGCGAAGGTGATGGAGAAGACTTCGTGGAATCTGTCCCGCGAGAAGACGCGCGAGAGGGAAGGGAGAGCGCACAAAAATCCGCGCGTCAGTACACGAGTTCGTTTCGTTCATTAAAACGAGCCCCGAACAATACAGTCGTAAGAACGAGCGCTCTCCTTTCGAGACAAAGGAGAACGAGAGAGAAAGAAAACAACAACAACAAAAAAAAAAGACGAACAAAACGCACGCGAACGCCAAAGGTACGTCTTTGGCCGTTAACCCTTGGTCTAAGAAGTGTTGCTTGATCCTTCCCATGACAGAGACGACAGCACGAAAGAAAATGGGGGGGGGGGACAGATAAAAAAGAGAGGCCTTTTTTCTCTTCCTTTTTTTTTTGTGTCCAATTTCTGAGACCCTAAATATCATGACACCTTAAACCCTAAAAGAAAAAGAGCCGCGTTTTTTTTTGCCGAAAATTGGAAATGCTCGAGTCCCGCGCGCGCTCTGTGTTGTGCTCTCTCTCTCTGTAACATCCGCGAGATGAACGAGCACGCGGCGCTTCTCGCGAAACCACCGGCGAGGAGACTCGCCGGTGTTCCAACGCCGCCGCCGCCGTTTTCGCCTTTGTCGTCGTCGTCGTCGTCGTCGACCGCGAAAAGAACGCCACCGTTTAAAGCGTTGATGCTCGTGTGCGCGATCTGTTTCGGGCTCTTTTCCGTCGCGGTCTCGAAATCGAAAACGTACAGGGAAAATCGAGCGATACTGCGTGCGCTCGGCGTGAAACCCGCGTCGTACTACGCGTCGTGCGAAGACGTCGTGGAACGAGAAACGAGAGGAATGACGTTTTACGCGACGGATTTGTTCGGGTGGTCGCCATTCCCCGTGGAGACGAGATTGGATGCCGCCTCGTACAGGAGGCGGAATTTGAAGTACTCTTTGAGTAGGAGTTCGTCGAGCGCGGCGGAGAGCGCAGCGCCGAGCGAAGAGGAAAACGAGGAGGACGTTCCCGTGGCGGTTGCGAGTCCGAAGGAAATAGAGAACGAGGTTGGAGGGACGGATACCTCAGAAGACGAGAGAGGAGAGAGGCAACAGCAACAGTTAGTCGTCACAAAAGAGGACGGCAACGAAGAGGAAAAGACGAAAGAGGCGGCGACGACGACGACTGAAACTGAGACTGAAACAACCGACGACGACAACGAACAAGAAAGCTCCGTGGGAAGTAAAGACGTGCGCGAATACGAAAACGAAGAAGAGACGGAAAAAAAAGCCGCGGAAAAGTTGGCAAACCCGAAAGAATTGCTCTTTGTTCCTCCAGACAAAACGCCGTACAGATACGCGTACATCGATTGGTTGAAGCCGGCGTTACAGGACGACCCAAGAATCGCGAATCATATCAACGACGCCGATATGGTCATGTTTACGGATTCTTTTGCGGATGTGAATCCCTACATGGCTAAGTTTTTACACGAAAACATGGACGAGGACGAAGAATCGCGAACGCAATGGTGGTTGAAGCAAAAAGACAATTCGAGGGTGTTAGCGCAGAACTTGTTTTCCAGAATGGCCGAAGAAAGACGTCAAGCGAGCAGAGCAGTTGCATTTACAAACTTTTTATTCCCGTCAGAGCGTTTCATTTTGCGTGAAAAAGACGAGATTGGAGTGCCAGAGTACGCTCAAGTTGGCAGCGACGCCGTGGTGGGCGATAACAAGAAGAACTCAAACGTCTTCTTAGCAGTGACGGATGTTTCGCCGACTCACATTTGGGAAAAGGCATACAAGACTAATGGGATTGCAATGCTTGTACCTTTTACCGCGAATTCTGACATTGCTCGAGCGTCGTTAAAATTGAAAAACAATTTTTTCTACGATCGCGAACGACCAGAAATGTTTTACACCGGCGACTTGGAGTTTCTCCACGAAACCATGCAAGAGCCAATGAAAAAGTTAGTCAAAGCTGAGGGTCAAAACATCCATTTAGGTTCGTCGAAAACGTTAAATTCCGATAACGACGTCAAAGACTACGCCGAAGGCTCCTTGCGTTCATCGTTTTGCTGGATCCCGAGATCTTATGATAAGGCTCGATTCGAGACATCGACGAGAGTTATCGACTCTATCGCGGCCGGGTGCATTCCGATTGTTGTCGTTGACACGATCGCAGAATCCCTTCCGTTCAAATGGGCGGTAGATTACAAATCATTCATATTGCAAGTACCAGAAAAGATATTTGTAGAAAACCCGTTGGAAGTCGCCGCGGCAGTTTCTAAAATTTCATCCGACGCATTGCATGCGATGCGCTCGAAAATGTTGGATGCGCGGGTAAAACTCGTCTGGAACGACAGAAATGATGTCGACGATGCTTGTGATAAAGAAACTGGTCGATGTTCGTTAGCACCGAGATTATTTTTGGATGAGATGTTGTATCGCGTGAAGAAAAACAACGCGGAGATTCAATCCGCCATGTGTGACAGACGCACGGATGGCGATGGAAGTTCAGATTGGGTCGATGGGGGCGTGTGGAGTGGCGAGAAATTGTGCGCGCCCTGGTTGGCGGAGACAGGTTTGTGCAAAGCCACGAGGAAGACGAAAGATTTAGAACGAGAAGAGACGGGAGAAAGCACGTTATCAAAGGCAGATGATGTCATCATGAACGATGGCGGTCGTGAAGCGGAAGAAACAGACGATAAAACTCCGAAAGCTAAAGAAGAAGAAGAAGAAGAAGAAGAAGAAGAAGTTAAAGAAGATTATGATTCCAGTTTTGACATCAACGAAGAACTTGAAGCGGCTATTTCCGGGAAATCGCGCGCGGAAAAGATGGAAGAAATCGAAGCGGAACAAAAGCTCGCTTCGGAAAAAGAGAAACTCAGAAAGGCGCAAAAAGAATCTGAACGTAAACAAATCGAGGAGGCTTTGAAGCGCAATGAGGACGGGAACTACGAGAGCACGACTTCGAGCTCTGTCACGAGTGAGAAGGAAGAAGACATCAGTTATGATGGTAAAGAAGAAAGCGACGAACAGGAAACGAGAGATCAAAATGAACAACATGCAGAAGATTCGGAAGAGAAGTTGGATACGAACGCGATGGAGAGTAGTATTGAGAATGAAATCGCAGCAACAATACAACCAGAAGCTAGAATTACAAGTACCTCTGCTGATGAAAGTGCAGAAAAAGCGGAAGAAGAAGAAGAAGAAGAAGATCAAAAGAAGAAAACGCCTGAGGAAGAAGCGCGAGATCTTGCCGAGGACTTTGCCTCCGCTTCTGATTCCGGCAAAGACTCCGCATCCTTTGGCGAAGACTTGTACAAGAAACTCGTCGGTGGAGGCATCAAAAGCGCCGTCGACGAAAGAAAGTCATCTAGCACCGCCGCAGAAGAAAAAGAAGACAACACCGGCATCGATTTAGACGCTTTCAATCCTCCGAAATCCACGAACGACGACGACGACGACGGTATTCCGGTCAACTCTCGAGACGACGTCGACGACGGTTGGTCCAGCTCTTTGGATAACGAAGCGTACTAAATACCGTCAGACGCGCGACGGTCCAAAGTCGTTTTTGAGCGCGGTATCTTCCATCTCCTTCCCTTGCGTTGGATCCGCGTTGGTGTACTCTTTTAGTGTGTGCCGTCCGTGTATTATTAGTACGTAGTATTATTATTATCACACACACATGTATATATGTATATAGTATTCGCGTCGCTCGCGCGCGTCTCCCTTTTAAAGAGTAAAATTGTGTCGAGTCCTCGACGTCATCGGCACTCCAAAGATATCTATATATCTTCATTCTTTTTCCCTCTCTCAAAAACTCATCTCGTGTCTTTCCCTTTGTCGGATACCAAAAGCCACCACGCGTCCCGCGATGCGCGGCTGCTGCTCGTTTCCTTCTCGCTCGCTCGCTCCGCGCTCGTGCCCCCCGGTCGCGTCCTCCGCGCGGCGCCTTCCGCGCGGAGGCGGACACGTCGTGGCTTCGACCGGTCCAAAACTGCCCCGCGCGATGCCGAAGAATTTCGGGCGCTTCGACGAGACGACGACGTCGCAAACGTTGCAATCGTTGGACGATTTATTAGGCGAGGATCCAAAGATCAGCGCGGAGCGACGCGCGGACGAACGCGCGAAAGAGGCGTTCGAAGCGAGCGAGAAGAAGAAGCAGTTGAAAGAAAAGACGAAGAAAATGTACGAGAAACGATTCGAACGGTTTGAGTTGGCGGTGAAACGGTCGACGTCGGTGCAAAGGTTACAAGCGGTGTTTTTAGAGGGGTTTATACTGCCGAACGTGACTAAAACGAAGGAGGAGGAGGAAGAAGAAGCGGAGAAGATTGAGTTCTTTCAACTCCCGAGCGAGATTATCGACCCGAGAACCGGGGATCGGTTGAAGAAGGCGAACGCCGCGAAGGCGTCTTCTTCAAAGATTACGGAGAGCGCGGTGGAAAGATTACCAGGGGAATTTCGGATTCCAATTATTCCCTACGGCCACGTGGTCGTCCCTGGGGCGAGAGTGAAGATGAACTTGTTCGAGCCGAGGTGGTTGACACTTTTCTCGAAACTTTTGAAGCCAGAAGACGCGGAGGAAGATCGAAGGATTTTGACTTCGCACCAGTGGGGGGGTACTCGAGCCGCGAAAACGATCGATTTTAGCAAAATTGAAATGATGGCAGATTACGAATCTGGTGAGAGAAGGTTTGATATCGTCCCGGGGGCGAACCGATATCCAGAAGATAATTTTGTGGGCACGAACGCGTTTGGCGCGGTGTATGGCGGCACCGACGGTAAAATTGCCGGTTTAGGCGTCAAGATGGAAATCGAGGCCCACGATGTCTCAGTAGATGGGATTTTGCTCTCAGTGTGCGCTCGAGCGAGTGCAAAAAGGTTTAAAATTTTGCGTTTGGTCCAATTTGAACCGTACATCATCGCCGACGCGGTGCCGTACGACGACGATTTTGCCAACGCATCCATGGACGAAGACGTCTCCGAAGCTGAACAATGCTTACTAGACTCTTTGGCAAAGTTGAAAACAAACGACGGCTACTATTACGAAGCCATCGGTTTACCAAACGACGAAGATCCAAGCACGGGGAATATTTCGGTTAAAAAACTCATCGAACCCGAGTTTAAATCGTTCGCGTTCGCGGATATCTACCTGTACAACAAAAACGACATCGCCTTGAAAATTCTCGCCAGCAAATCCCCAAAAGAGCGCGCAGATATGGTCACCGCCATCGCAAAACAACTGAAAGCAGGAATGAGGTTCGGTTTGAGCCCTCGAAACGCGCGCGTATTGCGAATACTCACGTTTTTGGGTTCGCTCTTCGCCATCGGGAGCGGTTTGACGCTCGTCAGAGACATCGCCGGTTTCTAACCGCGGTCGTCGGTCCAAAACGAAAGAGATTTCGAACGACCATTGTACAACACGGAAATACTATATACGCACAGAAATACGACGCGCCTCCTGTGCCTCTCTCTTTCTCTGCGCCTTGTTTTTTTCTCGAGTGCCGCCATCGCGTTCGTCTTTTGCGCAAAGGCGGCTTTGGCTCTTCTTCTTCTTCTTCTTCTTCTTCTTCTTCTTCTTCTTACGTCACCAAAAAATGGAGGCGTTTCACTGCACAAAAAGTCGCTTGAAGAAAAGGCAATTTTTTAAAAAAAAAAGACTCCTTAAACCCTACACAAGGCACCCTTTACAAAGAAAAGAAAAGAAACACCCTTCCTCTTCCTCTTTCTCTTTTTGCGTGTGTTGGACCACCCAAGAAGCCAAGACGATAAAAAAAAAAAAAAAGAGGGGATAGATTTGGCCCGAACGAAACGCGCGAAAAATCCTCCTTTTATTTGGCGCTTTGAAGAAGACCGAGGCGCCTTGTTGTTTCGTTTCGGGGCGTTTCTTTCGCGTTCCGAAGTGTTCTCTCGAGTCGTTCGGAGCGCGTAAAGAGAAAACGCGCGTTCGCACATCGAGGAGGGACCCCGTGGAGTTTCGCGCGACGGGTTGCATTTTTCTTTAGAAAAAAAGAAGGGAGCTTCTTTCGCGATATAATTGTGGACGCGAAGGACGGTCGAAATGAGCGCGGTTTCGCTCTCTTCGAGCGCATTCGCGCGCGCGGAAACGCGCGCGGTTCGACGCGCGCGGTTTGGTGAATCGAAACGCGCGGGATTTGTGCCTTCGTTTCAATCGCGAGGGGTCGCGCTCGATCAAAAGTCGCGTTCTTCGAAAAATTCCGCCGTTTTGGCCGGGACGAGAAGTGCGTGGGCTTTATCTCTTTCGGCGAAGCATTCGGTATCGACGAGCGCGTCAGCGTTGCGCGTACTGTCGAATCGCGCGACCAGACCGCAGGTGAAATCGTGCTTGGAGGTCTTTAACGCGGTGAGCGATTCTGCCGGAGCCGAGGATCAAGGCATGCGATCTGTCCCGGATAAAAGTCAGTTCAACGCTGCCATGAGAATTCCAAGCACGGCGATGGCGAAAATCGGCAGACAGTTGGGTGGCGGCGGCGCCGCGACTTTGGAGAAGGTGAGCATGGATTTATCGAGTTCGGTACAATCTGTGGCGGCACCAAAGTTGTCCGATGGCGATAACGGGGGGAATAACGGAGGTAAGATTAACAACGGAGGCGGTGGCGGCGACGGCGACGAAGGCGACGACGACGATTGGTTCGACGAAGAAGATGGGGACGGCGACGAAGGAGGGTACATTTCTTTGAGAGAAGGCATTCCGGAAACGTTCGAAAGAGAAGCTATTCAAGCAGTATTGTCTGAATGGTTTAAAACGATCGCGAGCTTACCGGCTGGTTTAAGAATGGCAGTCGAGATGGGCGTCGTTTCGAGCGCGCAGTTGGTTAGATTCATGTCCGTGGACGTTAGACCGTCCGTGGTGAGAGTTGTATCTAGATCTACTCCGCAGTGGGCCTCTAGAGCGTTCGTTGGTCGATTGATGGCGGAACCAGCGTTTTTGTACAAGCTCGCATTCGAACAAGCGGTGACAATTGCGGCTGGGTCAATGTACGAAGTTGCTCACAGAGGCGATAAGTTGAAGAAAGAGTGGGACTTGGCGGCGTCGAACGTGGCACAAATGTGCGTAGCAAACTTGGCCACGGTCTGGTTGTGCACTCCGTCGCGATCGTTTGGCGGTGTCCAAAAGTTTGGGTGGCAAAAAGTGCTGGCAGGCATGCCCAACAATGCGTTTGACCGCGCTGGACCTTTGCGACCGTACACAACTGGCACCCGAATTGCGTCCGTCGTCGCTAAAGGCGCAGAGCTTTCCGCGGTTGGCGTCGGTATCGGTGGCGCGTTCAGTGGCTTGAACAACTTATTAGTAAATTCACACAAGAAGAAAGAAGGAAAAAAATGGAAACCGGCCGTGCCAGTGCCGGACGTGAAGACGTCCGCGTTGGGTATGGGAGCGTTCCTCGGTTTGTCGTGCAACGCCAGATATCAATTGATTGGCGGTGCAGATCGATGGATGACGGATCGCTTGACGAGCTTAGGATCTGCAATCACCGCCACGGCGTTGATTCGTTTAACGAACAACCAAGTTGGTGAACAAACGAGGTTATTCTTGCTCGGCTTGCCGTTGCACGCGCAAAGGCAGAGAGTACGAGGCACAACTGGATACACGCGCGCGTCGTCGTCCAAAAAGTCGGCGGGGGGTGTTAGAAAAACGAAAAAGGTAAAGCGAAAAGTGAAGCGAAAAGTGCCGGCTGCTGCTTCGTCCGCGACGCCGGCTATGGCTTGATACTTTTTCGAGGCCTCCTAATAGTAGCATAACAACCTCGCGCAAAGATAAATGAAACTAGCTATTCATGTGTTGTAAATACGATTTGTCACTACATGTCCGTCTGCGTTCTTCTTCACCGCTTTGTGTTCTTTCTTTCTTTCTTTCTTTCTTTCTTTCTTTCTCGGTCCAAAATTTTCCTTTTCTTTTTTCACACACAAAAAAAGAAATTTCCCCCCCCCCCAAAAAAAAACATCGCGGGGAAGAAGCTTTGGGGCACTCGACGATGGCACAAAGGATGATCTGCCATCGAGCGTCGTCGTCCTCCTCCTCCTCCTCCTCGAACGCGTCGTGTTCGTGTTCTAACCGTCCGACCAAACCAACGACGCGTTTGTTACCATCGTCGTCGTCGTCGAGAAGGAGAAGAAGAAGAATGAAATCATCAATTCGCCGCCTCCAAGCGGCGTCTTTGAAGAACAACTGCGACGACAACACTTCATCGATGAAAACAACAAAAGAAGACGAGTTACTCGAGCGCACGTGCATAGTCGCCGACCAATCGTCGGGCGAATGCGCGCCTCACCCGAAATTTGCGTGCGTGATTGTGGATGCGAACACTGGTGATATCGTCTGCGAAGCGTTCCAATTTGGTCAGGCTGGAGAGAAGTGCGAGACGATAGTGGAGAGGAAAATGCGAGAGGTCATGACGAAGGACAAAGAGACGACGTACGACGTGTATTTGAACATGGAGCCGGTACATGGGATAAACGTGTCAGGGGAGACGCGTTCTGTGGACGCCTTAACGCGCATGCGGTTACGCGTTCGACGGATAGTTATCGGTATGCTGCACCCGAACATGAAGTTTCGCGGAAATGCGATTAAGGAGTTGATTGAGAAGAGTGGTTTTGAGAAAGAACAGATTATTGTGTGCGAAACGAACACGATTGGTGCGATGTGTGCGAGGAAAGTGAACGAGGCCTTGTTGTATAGATGTGCCACGGGAGGGTACCCGCACGGTGTGTATAAGTACGCGATGACTTTAGACGGGAAAATTGCGAGTTCGAGTGGTAAATCGAAGTGGGTGACGGGACCAGAATCGAGAGAGACTGTGTTTTACGAGAGGGCGAGGTCAGACGCAGTAATTGTTGGTGGGGGGACGTTACGGACGGACGATCCAAGATTGACCAGTCGGAATGGAGACGGGACGTTGACCCACGCATATCAGCCAGCGAGAGTGGTATTGTCGAGGTCGTTCGACGTGCCGGAAGACGCGAGGTTGTGGGATACATCCGTGGCAACGACGATTGTAATGACGTCAGCGAGTCACGGAAAGCCAGAGTTAGTGAAGGTACTGAGAGATAAAGGCGTGGATGTGGTAGAATTTGGAGGCGAGTTTACCATGGATAAAGTTTTAGACGAGATGCGTCGAAGAGGGTGGTTGCAAACGTTTTGGGAGTGTGGTGGGACGCTCGCGGCGCCGGCGATTACGGCTGGTGCGTTTTCACGCGTGTTGGCATTTGTGGCGCCAAAAATCGTTGGCGGAGGATCGAAAGCGCAGACGTCGATGGACGATTTCGGATGCGACGCTATGGCGGACGCGGTACCTCTAAAGGCGACGGATGCGAAAGTGTTCGGAAGAGATGTTTTAATTACCGGTTACTTACCGAACGCTTTCGCGAAAGGGCGTTTGAAACGATTTGTTGAAGGTGGATGGGTGGACGGTGAACGGGATGGTTTTGTGGACGTTGGTGAGTCTTCGGATGATTCCGAACGCGTGGATACGTTTGGCAAAAATGAGGTTCTAGCGGACGTGGAGAAGTGTTGCGCGGACGAAGCCCAATTTGATAACGACGAAAACGATGAAAACGGAAACGATGAGATTCGTTTTTACAAGTCTTGGGACACTTACAGCGCGTTATCAAACTTCAGCGCGCATGCGGTCGACATCGACGGAGAAAACTGGCTTACGTCTGAATCGTACTATCAAGCGCAAAAATTCGACGATTCGCAACCGGAAGGTGCAAAAATAAAAAACGTTATTCTCAAAGCGAATTCACCGGAGAAAGCGAGCCAAATCGGACGTTTAAAACAACGTGAAAGACCAGATTTGGTGAGGAAGGACTGGAACTCGATAAAAAGTCACGTCATGGAACGCGTCTTACGCGCAAAGTTTGCGCAACACCGGTCGGCGCAATCTTTGCTTTTATCCACCGGTCAAAAACGTTTGGTCGAAGACTCGCCTGTTGACAACGTTTGGGGGAGTGGGCGTAACAACGACGGCCAAAATTTGTTAGGTAAAGCGTTGATGAAGTTGCGCGATGAACTCAGAACGTCTATTTTGAAAGACTTTCTCGTCGAGGAGTTGGAAAGGCTGGACGAAGAAGATTTAGCGAACATTGAACCGCCCCAGTAGAAAATTAGTGCATGCGTGTATTATTATTTATTATAGAAAATTTAGTACTACTAGTAGGCAAGAATTATTCCATAGATATGGGGTTTCTGACGTAATCCGAACTCGTTACCGACCGAATCTCCCTTAACAAAGCTTTCGCCGTTTGCTTTTCCGGGCCTTGGAAATCTAATAGCTTTGAACATGCCTCCTCGGCGGCGCCGAATTTACCCGCGACTTTATAATATTTCGCTAAGAATAACAAACCATCGATAGAGTCTTGCGTCTCCGCGTAGCTCCCAGTTTCACGTTTCAAACGTTCCAAATTGCGCAAGTGGTAATGCGCCGCCGCTTTCCAATTCTTTTGCTTCTCGTGAAGCTTCGCTAATCTCCCGAGCGCGATGCCTTCGTTATCACCACACTCCACGGCTCTTTGGTACACGCGAATGGCCCCCATCGGTTGACGTAATCCGTCCGATTCGTAGCATGCACCAATAGCGCACCACATTCGACTATCGTTCGGTCGCAATTTTGCTGCCGTTTGGTAATAATACACAGCGTACACGTGCATGGAAATCAACTCGTACATTTGGCCTAAACCGTACCACGCGCGATAATCTTTCGGATTGATATCCACCGCGCATCTATACGCCTCAATCGCTGCTTTTGGATTTTTCATCTCCGTATACTCGTGCCCTAATAATGTCCACGCCGACAAATAATCTCGATTTAAACGTAACGCGCGACGGAAATACGTAACCGCTTTCTCGTGTTGTTGCTTTAACGAATAGTAGTTTCCGATGACGCAGCACGTTTCTGGCGTGTATTTGTTCGTGTTGGATATTCTATGCGCCAAATGCGCTAGCTTGGCAAAATCTTCTTTCACGTACAAAATATTCGAATACGCGTCTATGCCTTCAATTCTATGTGGATCTACTTGAATCACTCGCTCAAACATCTCCTCGGCTTCGTCGAACTCTCGCAAGTTGTATTGCGCAATGGCGCACTTGGTCAAAATTGACGCCGATCTAGGAAAGGTCGAAGCGACCACCACAAACTGGTTCATCGCGTCCAAGTTCTTTTGACTCTCTAAGTTAAACTCCGCGATGAACCATTGATAACACCAATGGTCTCTCGGTAGTCGTAAGTTGGCAACATCATCCTCATCGCACAAATCCACCAACGCTTGCCAAGCGTTCCAAAAGGTTGGATACAACCTCGTCGATTCAGCAAACTTCACTTTTGCAGCGTCCATTCGCCCACGTTCGCGAAACACCAGCGCCTGTAAATAGCAAATGAACGCGCAAGTACTGTTATTGTGTTTCTCGTACTCATCCAACCCGCTCTGGACGACGTCCAGTTCTGGATTATTCGCCATCCTACCAACCAACTCGCCTCGAACTCTCGGCCCGCTCGTAGACGTCCCTTCGTTCCTCTCAAAATCATCTCCTCCCATATCCTCAAGGTCTGTACCATTCCCTTTGTGTCCTTCTTCTCTATCTCCAGCCGCTCCGGTCGGTCCTTTCGCGCGTTCGTTCGCCACGTCTCTCCTCGTCGTTTCGCCCGCTAAGAAGAGTGCGTAGAGTTCAAGAAACGTCTTCAGCGGTTTCCCGTGCGCGGAAACTGGAGAAGACGTCGCCAATAAATGTGCGCATCTTCGATATTCGCCTAAATCGAAATACGATTTGGCTAATATATACGTTGGATCGTCTCGCCCTTCGTTCGTCGTCGTGGTGCACCGCGTCTCAGTCGCATCATCGCTCGTTTCACCTCCACGATACGGCACGTCGCCAATCGGCACCGGGAACGTTATCGTCTCTTTCTCTCTTTTCGAAGCCTCCTCGTCGACGTCTCCGGTCTCCTCGTTCGTCGTCGGCGCTAACCCGCACAGTTGTTCCGCGGCCCACTTGTGCGCGTTTTTCAACCCTCTCACGTGCACGTCCGCAATCGTTCGCGTCAATTCGAGACGGATGTGCGCCCCGGACGTCCTCGTTTCCATTCTTAAATTTCCGAAGCCTCTCTCTCAAATGCGTCCTCTTTCGCGTGTCACCCACGGTCGTTGACGTCGTCGCGAAAGAAAGAAAGAAAGAAATGGTTTCTTCTTCTTCTTCCTTGTCGTCGTCGACGTCGACGTTCCACCGCGCAAAAGGCGTTTCCCCGTCTCGTCGAGGGTGCTTCCTGTATAAAGGGTCCTCCTCCCTCTTTTTTTTTTTGAATTTTTCCCCAAAAAAGAGAGGACATATATTTAGGGTTTTAAAGTCTTTTTTTTTTTGGGTTTTGGGACCGACGAAGAAAATCTTCCGAAGAGAGATGCAAATCGTCGCCATTATTCAACACACACACACACACACAACACATCTACATCATCATGTTTGCTGCCACTCAACAAATCGCGTCCGTCGCCGGCCTCAAGGCCACCAAGGTTCAGGTGCGACGACACAACGCGCGCCGCTTTTTTGTTTTTTGACGTCGTCGTCGTCGTCGTCGTTCTTTGGGTTCGTCGCAAGCGCCCGCGATCTCGACGGATCTGCCTCTCGCGCGATGATGAGCGGTGATTTTTGCGTATCTATAATCCAAACGGAAATTCCAAAACGGGTTGTTCCGCGCGGGAAAGCGATCGCCGAAACGATTTGGATCTCGAAGGAAGAAGAACGAGAAGAGAAACGCGTCTCGGAAACCCTCGACGTTCCGTCCATCAAACGCGGCGCGCGGTCGATATCATCGATCGAAAACGCGATGATGGAAAGATACGTCTTTGAGACCCGAATAAAAAAAAAAGCGTTCGTTGGATACGAATAAAAAAAATCCGATTCTCTTTTACACGACGAATATTTTTTTGCCAAAAAAAGAAAGAGACACCACTGACCAAAACAAATTATTACTATTATTTTTTCACCAACAAACAGTCCAAGTCCGTCTCCAAGGTTGTCAAGGCTGACATCTACCCGGAATTCGGTACCTACCCGGGTGGGGGCGAATCCCCGATCATCCCGTTCGGCAACGAAAAGAACGCCGAGCGTGAAGTCATCCACGGCAGATGGGCCATGTTGGGCGTCACTGGCGCCTGGACCGCCGAAAACGGCACCGGCATCCCGTGGTTCACCGCGGGTACCTTGTGCACCCCGGATGACTGCACCGCCGTCGCGGACAAGTTCCCGGGCGCCGTCTCCCCGTTGGCGCCGGAAGGCTCTGGCTACCCGTCCTTCTGGAACGTTTTGATCATCGAAACCATCTTGGTTGGCGGTGCCGAAGCGTACAGAACTGGCATGGTTGACCCGGTCTTTGACGAACTCTCCGTCGGGGATGTCTCCCCGGGTGGCCGATTCGACCCGTTGTCCTTGGCCGAATCTGGTGACTTGGAAGAGTTGAAGATCAAGGAATTGAAGCACTGCAGATTGTCCATGTTCGCGTGGTTGGGCTGCATCATGCAAGCCTTGGCCACCCAAGAAGGTCCGATCGCCAACTGGACCGCGCACACCGCGGACCCGGTTCACGCCAACGTCTTGACCAACGCCGCCAAGGGCTTCGGCTTCTACTAAGCGATACGTTTCGTTTATGTTCAAATGTATTTAGGCGTAGACTGTATCAAAACACAACACGAGAATCATTCAGTTGTAACACAATGCAATAATGCGTACGATTACGTATAAACTACTTTTACTTTTACTACCCCCGTTTCGCTTACAATAATTATACAAAGTGTCGTCATTCTTCATATAGTACCTACCTTTTTTCATTACAAAGTTGAAACTACACACAAACACGCGCGCGAGCACTATTAAATATAGTGAACTAATTTATTGTTCCGAGTGCTCTCGTGACCCGCCTGCCTCGCGTTTGTTGTTTATCGACTGAAAATCTCTTCGCTCTTGTTGACGCTTTTTCCTTCTTCGCAGCGGCTGTTGTAGCTGCTTTCTTCCGAGTCACTTTAGGTTTGGGAGGAGCTCTCTTCTCATTCACCGATTTCGCCGTCGTCATCTTTGCTTTCTTACTTGCTTTCGTCTTCGTTGCCGAAGAATGCATGAACTTTCGTTTCTTGAGCTTCTCGGCGCCGAGTGAAACGGCATGGGGCCCACCTAACCGTCTTTTAATCAACGCATCTTCGACTTTCTCGTTCGCAGCGGTATCAAACAATGCGTACGCGCTCAAATCTTCTCCCGGGGAGGAAAGAAATCGCTTAATATATTCTGGGGAAACGACAAATGCGTCTGGGTACGCGTCCATGGCTTTCTTGACGCGTCCGGATGCGGCTTTGTCTTTGTCACAGACTATGATATCGACGGTGTCTTCTTCGTCTTCATCCATGTCACTTGCCATCTTGTTTTCTTGAGTCGCCGTCGCGTACACGGCTAAACTCGCAACCCCATTCGGAGAGATTGTTTTTACATTCGCACCTCCGACACGAAGCACGTCACAAACCATTTGATGTTCGCCTTTCGCGTTGGCGTTGGAGCTGAAAGACGGTACCACGATGTCGAGATTTGAAAACGGTTTTAAGATCTCCGTTATCGATGATGCGTCTGTGCCGCGATTCATGGTTGATTTCGACGCCGACGCGTGCCAAGCGTACCAAAACTTTGACGCCGACGCGCAAATCAACTTGTTCTCCAGGCCTCGCCCGCCATTGAAGAAATGCTTGTCCTCGATCGGCGGCAACGAGTCTTTCGAGCATTTTTGCGCTTCGCACTCGTCCAGGTACGATTCGTTCAAGACGTGCGCGCCGCTCGCCAACGCCGCGAGAAATTTCAAACTGCGCGTGCCACGAGCACCGAAAATGACGTGCGTGATAGATTCGTCCCAATCGTGGCCAGAACAAGCGTAAGGAATATTGAGTTTCTTCAAAACGGCTGTGCGCTTCTTGAGCTCTTCGGTGTTGAAACCGGAAAGCGCAATGCAGACGACGGTTGGCTTCTTTTTCGTCATCACTTTGGTAACACGAGCATTCTTGCTTCTTTTGGTAGACGTAGGGTTATTCTTCGAAGTGTGTGTTTTCTTCGCGGTCTTCTCCTTCTGCTTGGCCGAATATTTATCGACGTCTTTCTTCAGAGAAAATTGGAACGATTTGCGTTGCTGCTCTGCCGTAGGCGCGCTAATCCGAATCGACTCGTCTTTTCGTTTTCTCGTCACACGCCGTTCCGGAATCCTTTCCGGAACTGGCTCTAAAACTGGAGGCGCTTCATCTTCATCTTCATCTTCGGCAACGTCTACTATAGTTGTTACCGCAACATCGTCTTTATCTTCTTCTCCTTCTTGTACACCTTCGTCTATATCTTCTTCAACCTCATTCGTTTGTTCCCAGGTTTGCGTCGCCGGAGGTGGTTGCGTCGCGATTTGTGTGAGGTATACTCCATCCGACGGAGACAGCTGTTGCGAGACAGTCTTTTTCTCCGCCGATGGTTGCGTCAGCGCGCGCTGTGTTGGGTCTGGCTGCGTCGGACCCGCTAATAACTCAAAAAATCCAGCAACAACTTGACCGACGGTTCTATTTACCGATTCTAAAATTACATTCGGCAAATTTCCGGGCTTGCGTTCAGGCAGCGTCACGATAAAGTTCAAGTCTTGGATGATTTTCGTACCGTTGTCCGTCATGAACATCTCACGAGCGGCTCTCGGTGTAAAGTTGTACCCAAAGCGCAAGTACACGTTCACGAAGGTCGCTAAAAGTGCATCCGGATCATCAATATTATTTGATTCGAGTAGCGTTCCGTTTTGCGCGCGTTCAAGTGCCAAGCGCGAAGACACCGCACGACCGAGCGGGCCGCGTTCTGCATACTTATCTGCTTCGTTTAAGCACGTCAACGCGTTTGCGCGAATTTCGTCGAACTTATGGCCATCAAGATTTGTAGTTTTTAAACTAAAACAGACTGCTTTAAAAGCATCTCTCTTCGCTTCTTGTCGAGTTTGGTGCACTTTATGTGGACCTTTCGAAACGTTAAGCGCCTCAACGCCCAATTCGTGGCGAAAGAAGTCGTCGTCGATATCTTCCACGTCGCGCAAAACTTCAAACACTCGTTTGCCTTTGGACACTCGGTCTACTTTTACGTCGTTGTTTTCACCGTCTGCTAACGGTGGGATTTTACCAGCCATTAACAGTTCAAAAAAGGCATCTTCGTCGGTTTCTTTACACAAAGGACCGTCGTTGTCTCCAAAGCACGGAAACGAGTTTGCCATAGCGAACGTTCCGCCGTTATTCAATGCCGCTTCGACATCGTCTGCATTCGCGAGCAAACCTTGGAACTCGTTCGAAGATTTCGAGTGCGTTGGATCGATGATGTTACGCACACATCGTTCGACCTGACCAGGCGGGAGATTATTGTAATCTGGAGACGGATATTTTTTTGAACCCGTCGACGAAGGCGCTTTTTCTTTTTCTTTTTCTTTTTCTTCTTCTTCTCCTTTGTGGTAAGCGGGAGCCGGTAATTTCGCTTGCGCCTCCGTCGCGGGAATTTCCGTCTCTTCATCGTCTTTTTGCTTTTGAACTGCATTCTCTTTCTCCGCGTTCGGTTCTTTTTGCGTTTCCGTGCTGATATTCTTCTCGAGATCTTTCACGCACACCACATCTTCAATCACATCTTCAATCTCCTCTTCTTCTTCTTCTTCTTCTTTTTCTTTTTCTTCTTCCTCCTCCGCTTCCGAATCGGGCACCACGTCCTTCTCCTGCGCCAACAGATCCTCTTCCTCTCCACTTCTCATGTACCTCGACGCGTCCACTTTCTCTCCACTCACGTAACACGCCTCTAACCACGCGTGGCTGACAATTGTCGTTCCATCCGACGCCGCTTTCTCGTACTTCTTTCCTTCAAACTGATAACAACACAAGTGCGTGCACGTCTTGTCAAACGGTTTCGAGTAGGCCGCGCCGAGCCGTTCGATGAGTAACTTCACGTCGTTTCTTCGCGCTCCCGTATACGAGGTTTGACAAATTTTGAGACCTTTCAAGATTTTTTCGGACGTCTTCGGTGGTTGGAACAGAATATTCGAGCGGACGTCCAGTAACGTTTTTTCTTCGACGCTTCGCCGCACGAATTCAAACGTACACTTGACAGGTGGTACAGGTGCCTTTCTCTTCTCTTCTCCACCATCAAAATCCCCCTCCTCCTCGGGGTTGTCCAAGAAAAAGTCGTTCGCGTCGTTTTGCGAGTCGTGCCACAGCGCGTCGTATTGCCGTTCGGATTCGCACACGACGTGCGTGACGTCGCGCGTCTTGAGCGAGAACGAGTCGATCACTTTTCCACATCCCAATTCTTTCAACCGTTTCGAATAGGAGCGGATTTCAGCGTACGACACCTTGAAAGCGCGATGATGTTCGTCTTCATTTTTGGCATCAAAATCGTCGTCATTCTCCGACACGGGCAGCGCGAAGAGCACCACCGCGTCCGCGAACGATGGCGTCGTCGTCGTCGTCGTCGCGGCAGAATACCACGCCTCCTCCTTCTCCTCCTCCATATCGACGCGCGATATGTAGTCTCTCTCTCTCTCTCTCTCTCTCTCTCTCTCGGGAAACAGAGACACAAAGCTCTCCTCTTCTTTGTTGTTGCGCGCAATTCTTTTTTTGAAAGCGCTTTTCTTCTTTTTTTTTTTTTTGAATTTTTTTTCTCTCCTTTTTTTTTTTTTTTTAAAAAAAAAACCAAAAATCTTTTTTTTTTTTTGAATTTTTTTTCTCTCCTTTTTTTTTTTTTTTGAAAGCTCTTTTTTTTTTTTTTTTTTTTTTTTTTTTTTTTTCTCTCCTTTTTTTTTTTTTTTTGAAAAAGACCACACAAAAGGTGTGCCACAGTGCCAGTTCTTCACTCCACCTCTCTTCGTTTTCAAAAAGGTCTTCTTCTCTCTCTTTTTTCTCTCTCTCTCTCTCTCTCTCTCTCTCTTCTTCTTTCGTGTGAAAGAGGTCGGCTGGACATGATACCCCAAACATACCGAGACTCTTACGGAGCTGGCACACAATGCCTCTCCACTTTGAAGACTCCCGATGACGAGGCTTTGCACTGCGTACGTACACGTACTTTAAAGTCGCAGACACCCAAGATACAAGATGTGTGGTACCAACCAAGATGTCCAAAGATATATATACACAGCTGTGAGTTTGCTGTATTTTTTCTCTCTCTCTCTTTTTTCTCTCTTTTTTTCTCTCTTTTTCAATGAAAAAACATCTCATCAGTCGTCGTCACAACACTACTCCTACTACTCCCAGACCAGTTCTTAAATTAAGTGTTTATGGTATCAAATGAAACCCTAACCTTCATTTTTTGGCAACTTCAGCTTAATTTAAGAACTGGTCTGAAAGAAAATCGTCCCACATCATCATCATCATCATGACGACTGTGACGCATCAGACAATGACGCCTTCGAGCACGAAAGGAGGAGGAGGAGGAGGGGCTTTCCAAGACAACACGAACACCAAAAACCGAGAAACACCAACAACAGCCACGATAATGAGTGGCGGCATTGGCGGCCAAAAATCGTCGGAGTCCTCGCCTTTGATCAAAGCGGCGGGGGTGACCGAAAAATCATCGTCTCCATTCGTCGTCTCGAAGGATTTGAAATTATTTGAAAAAGGAGGCGGAAAAAAGGACGACGACGACGACGACGACGACGCGGAGAAGAACGCCGCCTCTGCAAAAGCGGTGGAAGAAGACAACAAAGAAGAAGACAAAGAAGAAGAAGAAGCGCATTTGCCGGCAAAAAAAGCGGCGGCGATGAATTTCATGATGGACGACTCGGAACTCACGGAAGAGCAACAGCGCG